>PVIW01010623.1:0-43004 GCA_004026585.1 Noctilio leporinus
TTAATAGTTCATATTGCTCTCAGTATAATTCAGGTGCTTGAGATTGGCAGCAATCCCTTTCCTGATGCTGCCTCTTTTTCTTGGTCAGGACTTTACAGTCTATAGTCTATATTCTAGCCGGTCTTGGCGCGTGGCAGGGCCTCTGATTGTCACAGTAGGGCTGATTCTGAGTGTCCGCCCCCAGGTAGGCTGGGCCTTCCACAGCCTGGCTGAGTTTTAGGGCTGCCGATGTTCTGGAGCCTGGCGGAGTTTCCTGCTCAGGACAGCCCCCAGCACTTCTGCAAGGCAGCCCGCAACTTTGCCGGTCCCTGTGACGACTGGCCCCACCCCTGCAGTTCCGGGAGGAGGCCGGGTCTGTCAGTCAACACTGTCCCGCCCTTCCGGGGCGTGCACCCCACCTCCGAGCCAATCAGCTCTCCGCAGAGTCCTTTACTTGGCCTCTGTGATGAGCCCCTCCCAGGCGTAGGCGGTGTGGCTTTTGTCTCCGGCAATGGCGGGTTTCCCGCCACAAGTTCCCGGCTTGCCGGCTCTTCGGCTCACCTTTTGGATTTTCCCTCGGAGCCTGGGGGCCTGTGTGGTTGTGCAGGGCTGGGCCTCCCCCCTCGCAGGGGCTTCTAGCTGCTGTTTCCCCAGCGGCTCAGCAGCTCCGTTTTTCGGCCCTCTTGCCGCCCCGGCCGGTGCACTTCCTGCTCCCCCGCTCCGGCTTCCTGCAGGACTCTTCTCCTCCGCCTCTAGCCCCGCGCGCCGCGAAACCTCCTCTCCCTGTTGCCGGAGTGAGTCTCTCACACAGTCCCTCCCCTGCAAGAGTTCAATTCCGCGTTCCCTACGACGTTTGCCCTCGCGCCCGCACTTCACTGCTGAGACTTCCAGTCGCCAGGGAGCCTGAAACTGGCCCCGGTCAAACGCGCCCCTCTGGGCAGAGCCACCCCTGCCCAGAGCCGACCTCGGCCCGCCGGCCGGTTGGTCGGGAACGCCTCACCTACTGTCCTGCTGGCCTCCTCTGCCTCTGGGCTCTGCTCCCCTGTGTCCAGATGCTGCCCGTTCCAATCCCCAGCGTCCTGAAGACGTCTCACGCTCCTTATCCTGTCCTCTAGCTGCTTTGGTACTCGAGAACACCGTCAGCACTGCTCTCTACTCTGTCGCCATCTTTTTCCACCTCCCATTTTTATTTACAACTTATTCAGAATACTTATTCAGAAACACAAAGTATCTAGATCTCATTTTTATTTTACCTCATTTTAAGGCCCAAATGGATTTGTATTGAAATTCTCATTGACACTTTTATTATGTTTACATCTGAGAGCACAGTTTCACATCCTGAAAAGAAAAAAATATATAAAAACTGTTATTTAATATAGGCCAAGCAATGCTTTAGAAATTTATATGTATTATCTTATTTAATCATTAGACACCTAATGCTAAAGTGTTGGAATTATTCTTTCCATTTCATGAGGCGTGAATGTCAGACATCACAGAAATAATTTGGTCAATCAAGAACTCAATATGACTTTTGTAACAACACTACAATCTCTAAAACAGTTCTTCTAACTTCTTTTAAAAAAAAATATGTTGATTGGCCCTGGCTGGTGTGACTCAGTGGATTGAGCACCAGCCCACAAACCGGAGTGTTGCTGGTTAGATTCCCAGCCAGGGCACATACCCAGGTTGCAAGCCAGGTCTCCAAGCCAGGTCCCCAGCTGGAGGTAGGTGAAAGGTAATTATATGTTGGCATTTTTCTCTCTTTCTTCCTCCCTCCCTCCCCTTTCATCTAAAAATAAAAAATGAATAAAATTTTTTAAAAATAAATAACTGTTCTAAAAATATGTTTATTGGTGAGAGAGAGAGAAAGAAAGAAAGAGAGAGACTGAGATTGGTGTGAAAGATAAATATTGATTGAGGACCAAATCTGCAACCTAGGTATGTGCCCTGACTGGGAATTGAACTCACAACTTTTGGGTTTACAGGACAATGCTCCAATCATCTGTGCCACACTGGCCAGTTTTCCTAATTTCTAAACTCTAATTTCCAGACCTCTGCTCACATTGTTTTTCTGCCTGAAACACTTTTCTCCAAATACATCCAAAATCCTTTCTCTTCACCTTCAGTTTTTGTTTAAATGTCACTTACTCTGAGTAACTTTCTCAACCTCACATGAAGTTCAAGACCATGGTGGAAAACCTGGAACAGACATGTGGCTTGAGAGAGAAATCACCCCTTCTGTTGTATAAAATAAAACACTGGTATCATTTGATATCAAAATATGACTTAACATGTCCTAACTGATAGGAAATCAGGTCAAATTCATAAAATTGCAGATGTTTGATTAAAATATAGATTCATATTAATCCAAAATTACTGCCCTTAACCCTATAAATAAAACCTAATTAAGGACTAAAAATAAAGCTCTGGTGACCTTCATTATGCCTTAGGAATTAGATTGATAATTTTATATGCTAAAGAGACCAAGATTATTAGTAAAAATTAGGAGAATCAGTTAATCATAATGAATCTGTGTTTAAGTACCAATGACCAGAATTGATTCAAAAGGACTCATATTTTGAATTTGAAGAAACTTTTAACATGGATTTGTGTGTTTGTATGTGTATATGTGTGTGTCATTCTGCAGGAGAAAGATATTGAATCATAAGACTAAATGTATATTATTATCAATTAATAATATTGTGTACACATGTAATGTTTTAATTATTTTTGTCCTAAACTCTCAGTCTTACAGTTAACAGATTTTTGGAGCTAAGGAACTTCCATAATAAGGGTTGACCCTGAAAGAATTTTGCATTGACATAGATTTTGTTCAAGTTCTCACAAGTTGTTTTCCTTGAGTTAACCCCTATAATTTCTTCATCTTTAAAATAAATATTTATGAAGTAAGTCAAAGAAGACCAATCTAAGAAGCAGAAACAAACAAGAGGCACCTAAAATGGGGAGACAAAGAAATAAACCCTCAGCAAATGGAAAGGAGGAATCCCCAGAAAGAGTGCAAAATGAAATAGAGGCAAGCACCCTATCAGATATGGAATTCAAAATAATGATGATAGAGAAGCTCAATGAGCTCCACAAGTTCAAAGAAAACTACAAACAACTCTAGGGGAACTACAAAGAACTCTAGGAGAACTACAAAGAACTCCAGGGAAGCTAGAAGGAACTTACTGAAAACTACACAAGCATTGAAAAAAAAACAAAGACACCATCAATAAGAGCCAGGAGGAAATGAAGAATACCATTTCTGAATTGAAGAACATAGTAAAAGAAATCAAAAGCAGGCTAGAGAAAGCAGAGGATCAGATCATCAAACTGGAGGTCAATGAAGAAAAATTCCCAGGCAGTGCAACAAAATGAAAAAAGACTGAAAAAAGAATGAAGAGGTTTTAAGAGAACTTCAGAACAAAATGAAATGTAATAATATCTGTGTCATAGGGATACCAGAAAGAGAAGAGGAGAAGCAAGGGATAGAAAACCTCTTTGAAAAAGTAATGACAGAAAACATCCCTAACTTGAGGAGAGAAAATGTCATGCAAGCTCAGGAAGCACAGAGGGCTCCAATGAAGATGAACCCAAACAGGCCCACTCCAAGACACATCCTCATTAAAATGGCAAATTTCAAAGACAAGGAGAGAATCCTAAAAGCAGCAAGAGAGAAACAGCTGATAATATACAAGGAGGCTCCCATAAGGCTATCAGCTGATTTCTCCACAGAAACACAACAAGGCAGAAGGGAATGGCAAAAATATATTTCAAGCAATGAAAAATAAAGGCCCACAACCAAGAATACTCTACCCAGCAAGGCTCTCATTCAAAATGGAAGGTGAAATAAAGAGCTTCCCAGACAAAAGAAGTCTAAAAGAATACATCTCCACCAGACCAGCATTGCAGAGATGCTGAAGTGTCTGCTTTAAGAAGATGAAGAAACAGAGAGACAGAAACACAGGTACAAAGGTAAATGGGTTAAATGCACCAATCAAAAGACATAGGGCAACTGAATGGATAAGAACCAACTTTAACTTATGAATGCTTAAAGTGAACTTTTTATAAATAGATTTGATTAAATAAGGTACAATTTTGTATATTACTTGTATCTGCATTACTGCAGGTTCAGTTTTCTTAGATTGGAATCACTTCACAATATGGGAAAATCAGGTTACTTGCAATAACTCAGAAAAATTGAATGCAGTTAAGAAAAAAGGAAGAAAATGTGGATGTATATTACATAGAAGGCATGCTATCTTTCTTATTCACTTTTAATAAAAAATGTGATTATTTGTGGGTGTGTAATATATAGATTTTGTTAGCTATTTATGTTTTAAATAGCAACCAACTGGTAATGGTTGTGTTGTGAAATCAGTCAATCTTTAGGTTAGAAAAGATGCTGAGAATGAAGACCAATTTGGATGGAAGTTGCAAACTATTAAACTATATGATTCATGTACATAGACAATATATATTCTCATATTAGCATGTAAATTAGATGAGATTCCTTTCAACTAAATCATGGAAATATACATTTCCAGTTATGAAGGCCCCCAAATGGGGGATGCTTGGAAAAAGGAATGAATTCTATAGCAAACTTTATTATTGAAATGTGAACATACCATTAGGTTTGTAGATTACTCTACCTCAACAGACTTTTAAATATTTCAGGGGTTAGTTTAGGACCCCATAGGAAGTCAACCTTGAGTTTAAACAATAGCTAGAATACTATTCAACAAAATCATTTAAATCTTAGGGATTTTTATTTTTTACCTAAATTTAGTAGACATAATAATTTTTACTCTGGGGACTGACTGAGCACTGCAAGTGCCATTATTTCTGAATATTTCAACTTGTAAAACACATGTAGAGGAAAAACAGAGGGTATTGAAAAAGTAAGACCTGTGCACAGCCAAAATAAATAAATAAATAAATAAATAAACAAATCTGGTATTTAAGATGGAAAACTCCAAAAAGAATAAGTTGTAATTCCAGTAGTTTAAAATAAAGTTGAGTTGTATTATTGGAGGGGGGAGGATCTGACTCAAAAACCAAATTCATTTTTTTACTATGGGTTTGGCACTGTCTCTAGGACAACTTTCACAAAAGTGAGTTCTGCAATACTCCATTTCTGTGATATATTTCACAAAAATAGCATTCCAGAGTAAAATAAGTATTAAAAAAGAAAAAACTGTTTAATTTTGCTACCAGTATGAAGATAACTCAAAAATTAAAAATGAATTTGCCTTCCAACCCAGCAATACCACTTCTGGGAATATATCTGAAGGAGCCCAAAACACTAATTTGAAAAAACATGAATACCTCTATAGTCATTGCAGCATTATTTATAGTTGTCAAGATATGGAAGCAGTCCAAGTGTCCATCAGTAGATGAGTGGGAAAACAAGTGTGGGACATTTACACAATGGAAGACTGCGTAGTCATAAAAAACAGAAATTTTACCCTTGTGACACTATGAATGGGCCTACAGAACATTATGTTAAGTGAAATAAACCAGTCAGAGAAAGACAAATAACATAATGATTTCACTCTTATGTGGAATTTGATGAACAATTTGCACTAACAAGGAAAATGGGGAAAACACATTGATGGAGACAGAATGACAATGAGGTGGTAGGGAAGGGTAGAGGGTGAAGAGATTGAGCAAAAAGAAAAGAGGACTCATGGACATGGACAACAGTGTTGTAATTGCCAGGGGGCAGGATTTAAAGGGACAAAATGGTAATGAAAGAAATACAAAAAAAAATTAAAAAGATAAAATTATTACAACAGAGCTATTATTGAACAAAATTATTATTAAAATTTCAAATTGGCAGTGCATTCTTTTTATGTTAAATCCTCAATATTAGCTACTTTATAATTTTTAATATAATATGTAAGCTATTAAAGATCCATGATTTCCATTTATAGTATATTTTACAACAATTTACATCATTTTGCCTTACTAGTTTCCCCCGTTCTGCAGAATGGGACAAGTGTGTTCCAATTATAGGCATTTTTCTAATTTGGGCAAATGAGCAATCCCATTCTTAATAGTGTACTTTAAAAACATGTATGTATTTTCCTATCTCATATATCATAAAATCAACTCAGTTTCTCCTTATTTAATGACCTGGTTTCCATACATAAGCCTCAGTCTAACTTCTATGGCTAAAAACATACAACCCTAAAGCTACATGCCCACCTGATTTATGATATATCACTTGTGCCCAGATTCTCCAAACCTCTCTAGTGACCTATGAATACATACTGTTGCAAAGATCTGAGTTGTCCCCTGCTTGGTCTGTGGTTTATGTTAAAAATCCTGAGTACTAGACCAAATTCCTTCTGTCACCAGACATTGTCTCTAAGTGCACATTGCCCTTTTTGTCTTACTCCAGATTGCAGTCTGTCTGAGTCTGTTCCAGCACTAAGAAAATTCTAAAGTCTAGGAAATAGAGATAATAGTTTAATATAACATGGCAGCATTATAATGGTGTACATATAGAAAGATAGAGATATATATATAGCATACTAGTTGTAAATTTAACATATATAGACATACATATATTATAATTGTGTTAGTATAGTTAATTATTTAAAATTGTTTAAAGATAGGTTTTGTATACATTAACATAGTATAAAATTCATAAATTACAAACGTAAACTTTTTGTGTTTCCCAGATTAAATTCTCCTTCCAGGAAGCAACTACTTAATCTCTTAACGTATCTTATTTATTTATTTATATTTTATTAAAACTTTAATTTTTTATTTTTTAAAAGGTTTTATTTATTAATTTTAGAAAGGACAGGGGGGGAGGAAGAAAGGGAGAGAAACATCAATGTATGGTTGTCTTTCACCTGCCTCCAGTTGGGGACCTGATTGGAGACCTGGTTTGCAGCCTGGTTATATGCCCTGACTGGGAAGGGAATCAGTAACCCTTGGGTTCACAGGCCAGCACCAATCCATTGAGCCACATGAGCCAGGGTGTAATGTATCATATTTAAATGTATTACATAAAAATTAGCCCTGGCTAGTGGCACAGTGGATAAGGCACTGGCCTTCGAACCCAAAGGTCGCTGGTTTGATTCCCAGCCAGGGCACATAACCAGGTTGCAAGACAGATGTCCAGCCAGGTCCTTAGCTGGAGGCAGGTGAAAGGCAACCATATATTGATGTCTCTCTCCTTCTCTGACTCTCTCCCTTCCCCTCTCTCTGAAAACAATAAATAAAATCTTTAAGAAAAATTAATATGCCTATATATAGGTATACTTTAGTTATATTAATGCATTATATAATTATATTTAATTATTTATAATCTATGTAAAACACTGATTACGAGTATTTAAGAAAATACATCATACACATAATTATATGCATACATATATTTAAGTAATTTATAAAATTGAAACCTATTATACAATGCTTTGCGTCTTAAAATTTTAATGTATTTCAGAGATTCTCCCTGTGGTGATATTATTCCTAAAAATATTTTTATTCTTTTTAATAGCTATTAACTTTCCATTAGATAAAAATGTTAACTTTATATTTAGATATTCATTGTATTTTGCTAATGCCAGGTCTTTAACCTATAATGCAGCCTCCTAGTGTAAACTCACTATTTTAAGAACCCCAAATATCACTGTAGTGTCAAAAGCATACAGGTAAGAAAATATACACTAGGCTCTGAATATATGTTTTGGGACACAGGCTTGATTCTATAGTGAGCTCTTTTAAAGAATTGAGCTTCCTAGGAATCTATAATCCTGCAGGGAGTAATGACATGTACATAATATTTTGCATGGGATCATATCCTAAGGTACATATGGAGAGAGGAATGGAGAATTGAGGGTAGAAGGAAACACAGTTAGTTTTACTTTGAAAGCTTCTATAGTGTTTTAGTACTTTATAGTAAGCATGTTTTCAGGAGTAGTGATAACATGAATATATCGTTAGAAAACATACAACTTGGCAGTCAGTAGCATATGTATCATGATAAGAAACTGAAAGCTTCATATATAAAGAATAAACAGGCTATTACAGCCACTGCAACTAGTCATGAACGTATAGTTACCATTTGGTGATAATGTTTACCTCTCAAAAAAAAAAAAAAAAAAAAAGACTAGCCTAAAGAAAATATTTTAGTACAATTTTAGGCCATGAATCAGACATGCAGAAAGATATGAGGGGGACCCAAAAATAGAATTACCTTCTGGATGGCAGGCCCCTTATAGCACAGGCTTCTCTTGCTAGGTGGGTGTACCAGCTGGTATTATTGCAAAAGGCTGAATTCAGGTTCAGTTAATTATTTTGAAGACTCTTTCAATGTGTTTTCCCATCTCATGATGGCAAGCAGGTGACTGGTTCTTTCACCATGACAATGCACCTGCTCACTCCACACTGAGTGTTCATCAGTTTTTTACCAAAAATGACATGATCCCCATACCCTACCCTCCTTATTCACCTGATCTCTCCCTGAGTGAGAGACCTTTTTGTTTTGTTTGCTTCCCCAGGAGAAAAAAGTCCTCAAAGGGAAACACTGTGCTCATGTGGAAGAGGTGAAACAAAAAACAGCAGAAGCACTAAAAGGTGTCAAAGTCGATGAGTTCTAAAACTCTTTTGAGCAGTGGAAAAAAGTCTCTGTGTGTATTGGAGAGTACTTTGAAGGTGACTGAAGTTTAAACATGTAAGCATAAATACACAATTTTTATAAAGAAATTTCAGGGTTTTTGGGTTCTCCCTTGTATTTGGGGCCTAATAGAGATATCCCTACATTCCTCAAGTCAGCTACCCCATGTGCTCCATCTATTAGTAAAGTCAGTTGGGAATCTCCCTTTCTGTTTGATGTATCTTCCAAACTACCCCCTTTGCAGACAAACAGTGGAGTACATGGAAGATTACAATGAAGAAGCCATTATTAATGGCCCTGGGGCATGTGAGTAGAAGCTGTTCAGGCTTCCACCTTTTCATTCCAAATATGGGCAGAACTGGTAGCATTTAAAATACTCAGTCCCACAGGCAAGTCATTTTTATAGTTTTATATGACAGCAATGCTATTTAAGTAATAAATCTAGCCAAACATAAAACCATTAGCCTGAAAAACATAATTTATAAATATGCATTTTCAAATTTAATTGACATAGCAATATAAAATCTACATTCACCTTTAGAAGCATTGGTCCCATAACTCTTGGATAAGACAGTGTGTATTTCAACATTTGAAGGCATTTATTTATCCATGAGAGCAGTTAATGTGAGGGGGGTACATAGAGTGATGGTTCTCTTTTTCTCTTGGAATCTGGAAGAGAAATAATCCCTTCATTTCAAGTGGAAGAAAGCTGGTAATGGAATGCCACCCTTTCTATCTCCTATCTTTTAGGAAGGGTATATACCTGGAAATCTACATGGAGAGAATGACAGTAGATGATAAGAAAGTTGACTTTTCAGGAAGTGAGACTTTTAAAACTACTAAATATTCATAGGGTAGATGTAGTATAGAAAAAATAATTAGAGTGGGTGTGTTTTGATATTAGAGATGGTAACTTCCTTTTTCCAATAATGGAAGGCAAAACAATGAATGGTGATCCCTTGTATTCATTTTACTTCTGAGATTTATCTTCTTATTCTCCTCCATTAGAAGTGGGAAGGATATAGGAGCCCTGAGGTCAGAATCTACCAAGTGATTGTGTAGGACCCAAGGGGCTTTCTTCTGAGAATACTTTTCTTTTCTTCTCACCACTGCAGTGTTTATTTCATATTTTGAATGATTTAAAAGTTATTTTTATTGTTTATCTTTCCGACTCCCAGATTGTAATAAACCTAAAAACTGGAAAAATCTTTGCTGATACATATATCTCTATCTTTCACTTTAAAAAATTTTACTTATTTATTATTTTTATCTTCTTTATTTAATTAAAAAAATATTTTATTATTTTCTGATAGAGGGGAGGGTGGGGGGAAGAGAGGAACAGAGACATCAATGTATGGTGGTCTTTCACCTGCCTCCAGTTATGGAACTGGCTGGAGATCTGGCTTGCAACCTGGGTATGTGCCCTGGCTGGGAATCCAACCAGCAACCTTTGGGTTTGTAGGCAGGTACCTTGTCCACTGTGCCACCAGCTAGGGCTATCTTTCACTTTTAATTACTACAGAAAACATTAAAACTAATAGGAAAAACTTAGCTTCTTTTTAGAAATCCATAATATTATAGGAAGATGATTTTTTTAAACTAATTTTCAAACTCATAAGCACTGACTGAGAGGGAAACTATATGTCTATTCAATAAATATTTTAGCAGCATTATGCATAAGCAATGGAGATTTTTGAAATGATATAAAAACAGTCTCTAGCTTTCAGCTTTCATCCACAAAACTAAATTTACTATATTAATGTAATATATTACTATATTACAGTTCTTATAATTTTTTTATCTTTTGTTATATTCTTAATTATTCTTGCCATATTGACTACAGTGTTTCTCCAAGAGAGGAGTGTAACTTAGTTATATGGAATGTAAGTCCTAATTAAACTTTTGAGTATTTTATTTTTTTTAAAGTTGTGTTATTTAGTCTTAAAAATATGACCAGTATACATAAAATATGAGTTCAAATAAATAACACTTACTATAATAACTTATTTTAAAAATGATAAACTCAAAATTTGAGATTACAAGTTATAGCAAAATGTTGCAGTCTATATCAGTCTTAGTACCAAATTAATTTATTTTCTATTTTAGCTGTTTTTAATTAAAAGATAATACATGTTCACTATAATTTGAATAATGTATAATAGTAATTGTATACTTTGAGTTATACAAAAGAATAACATATAATTTGAATAATACAGAAGTTTATTAGGTAAAAAGTAAAAGCCAATAATATTCCTTGCAGTCTTTAAATAGGCAAAATTGCATCAATATTGCATATGAACTAGCAATATCCTTTCTATCATTTTCATAGTAATAGATTTAGATAGGAGCTGTTGGAAGCTAACCTAAGCCAATTTGGTCACTCACAATTATCAGATTTTTGACAGGTAAATATTTGTAGCTTTTAATAGTTAGAAGTCGGTCGTTGTTATAGATTTCCTCTATACAATCAATACCAAAACCTAGAAATTGGTTACAATTAAGGCATATCTTGTACCAACTCCTGCCATGCATGTCTCAACATTAATGAGCTCTTATGTGCTATCCATTCAGGTGGTAGTCCATATAAAAATGCCTTTTTAAGACAAATAAGATTATACTTTATTGGCCAGTTTGGCTAACCTTGTAGCTAAAGGCCATAGACAAAACCCTTTTAAAATTCCTGAGTCCAGGGCAAGTTGGGAATCTTAAAGAATCACAATTCCTTATAATTTATGTAAGGTCTAACACTCTGCTCATAAACACCGTCATTTTATCAATGAAAGTCATTCTTAATGTCAATTATGTCAACTGGTAGACCTCTGGCATTGCATGTGATGGAAGTAGCTGAAACACTTGTGGTCAACATAGAAGAGTATGAATTTTTTATTTTGATATTTAAATTCAAGTTACTGCTGAGGCTCTAGCTTCACTATGGTTCTTCAAATGTTAATTATTAACCACCAGGTTGGACACTGAAACTAACATTAAGAAACATAATTTCTTTACAAGCTCTTGACTGAAGAATTTAAGTAAATCAGATTATACAAAATATACCTACATTGTATTAATAAGGTTATTTACTCTGCAGGAAAAATAATTCATGTTGAGAATAAAGGTTTCAGTCACATTGAGAGAGTAAGTGCCATATTTTTTTGCACTAAAAGACACTCTTGACCATAAGATGCACCTAGGTTTAGAGGAGGAAAATAAGAAAAAAATATTCTGAACCAAATGGTGTACTAAAATATTTAATAAAATAGAACAAAATAATATTTCAACCATGTAAAGTGAACAGCAGTCAACAGCGGTATTGAGAACCATCGTTATTGTCATTAACAAATGAGGAGAGACTTTAAGGTTCAAGTGCTCTTCTATTTTTCTGGGAACCTGAAGAACTCATCACTGTTAGTGTCAGAATTTATGAAGCTCAGTTGTTCACTATCACTGATACCACTTTCTTTGCTATCTTCATATATGATACAATCCTCAGTTCCATCTAAGACATTGCTAATGCCACATTTTTTGAATGACCGTACAACAGTTTCAGCCTTCACTGAGTTCCATGATATTTTCACCCCTTCATAAACTTGAGTGCTGTGGTCCTGCCGGGCCAGAGGAATGATAGACAGGGTAGGATTCATAATGAAAAGACAGACACAAAAAAGTTGGGGTCAGGAGGACTGCCACTCGTGGTGACAGCACCACTTTATTGTTCTCACAAAACTTATATAGGTTTTTCAAGCATTCAAACCTATCTCCTAGTGAAACTATTTTGGCTGAAAGTACTTTTTTCCACAAGACAGTTGCTTATTTCTTAGTAACTAATTATTATCACTTTCGAAGCATACTACTTATGTTATGTCTTTCACTACACAACTGCTATTCATTCTTGCTGAAGGTCAGCTTGTCCTCTAAACATGATGTGGAACTTTGTAATCATTGAAACGCTTCTCAGCCAAGCTGTTGACCTTTTGGCCATCAGCCCACCTTGAAGCCCTGAGTCCAGCCATACCTTGACTCAGGGGGTCCTGACACTTGAGTGGTAGTGGGCCTCTTCATTCGTCTAGTAGGTGTCAGATCATGATTACCAGCAGCCATTTGTTTGTTCCACTCTTCTCACATAAAGACTTTAAATGGTTTGTTGTTGGAAACATTGAGAGATTGTAACTGGCTGGTAAGGCCCCAAGGAATTACAGCTAGATGAGTCTTTACTTCTTTAAAGCTCCTTTTTGTAATTTCACTAATATGGGCTCTAAACTGGTCAAGCACTAATAAGTTTCATACCTGTTAGTACCCTCAGGTGATTCGACAGGTCAGCAGTTGTAGTTGGGAGTGTCAGGCTGCTCTCTGCACTCTCCTAGGTCCCCAGTGATGGGCAGAAGCTGATGGCAACTGACCAGACACTCTTGAGATTCAGCAATAAAGTGTGACATTTAAGCATCCCAGGGGTTTTGCATGGGCCCACTGCTTCCTCTTCTAATGGCTGTTGCCACCGCTGACATGTCAGGTAATACAGATTGCATCTGTGACACAATATTTGCTCCATAAGACACACCAACATTTCCCCCACACTTTGGGCAGGGGGTGCGTCTTATGGAGCGAAAAATATGGTAAATGCGATGCTTGCCTCCTCCCATGACACTTTAAAATTATAACTATGTTAAAGAACAATCAACCTGGAGGGCCATTTGAAAAATAACTGAACAGAAGTCCTATAATTAAGAATATACAGAAGAGATGAAGATGCTAAATAGGTTGGCCATATACCACATAAGGCAGTTGAGGATCTGAAGGAATATCTCAACTGCAGAGGTCTTCCTTGAGTAGTAAGAAGTGCAAGCCTCCACACCAGGCTCCCTAGCTCAGTGTCCTGGTACCAGGAAAAAGAAGCCCAATCTGGCTGTGAAAATAGGTGAGCATTACACCCATCTGTGGCAGATGAAATAACACCATCCCAAGTAGCTCTGTGTAAGGGGAAGAAGACCTGGCCAGTGGCACAAAGCCAAAGGCCCAGTTCTTTGTTCCCAAAGGTCTTTTATTGAAAGGGGTAAACTTGGAGGCATGTAGCTTGTCAATCAATGCTAATCAATGTTAATTACAGGAAAATGAAAAAACAACTGAAGGGGCAGGGGGATGCCTGTCACTCCTGGTCAGGATGTGCATTCAAATAAAAAAAAAAAACAAAAAAAAAACACTTCTGCAGTTGATACAACAAAGGATTCTGAGAGGTGAGAAATCAGGAAGGCTTCATAGTAGCTAAAGTATTTTCCCATAACCTAGTTCCCCTCCTCCAGGGTCACTGGTTTTAACATGGAAACATGTTAAGTACCAGCATTCCCAACCTTCTGGTCAGGACTTACAGGTTTAGCCTGGCCTACGCAGGACTCCAAGTTTCTGTTTTCTTCAGATGGGTCCCAACACCTATCCAGATGAGATAGAAGGCATCCTTCTGTCTCAGAAACAGAGGCATTCTTTTTAGGACCCAGGGCACAGACTGACTTGCTCAGGGCGCTCACCCTGACTCCATCAAGGGACAGTGAATTGGGAGTTGCCCAAGATACACAGGGCGAAACAATAGAGTGGGTTCAGGGTGAGGCTGTCCCTCCATTGTTTGTGTTGTGCCCTCCTCCAAATGGCCAGTGGGGCAGGTCTCCTTTACTGTGTTGAGCTCTCTCCCAACATGGTCAAATCTGAATCCACTTTAGCCTGGTAAACTCCTCTTAGTCCATCCTGATGACTCTCTGATACCCCACCCCACCCAACTCCCACACCACCAGGTGCTATTTACTGTGTCAGGAAGCTGGCCCTGGACTGCACTAGAGTCTTTTTAAAAATTATCTCAAGGTTCCACAAGCTCAAGGAGGATGGCCCCTGACTTCAGCATGCTTTGTACCTAGTGGTCCCTAGCTAATCGCTGAATCTGCATTAGCTTGTTGAATATCTCACGCCCCACCCTGGTGACTGAGGCCCTGGTGACTGTACAGCCAGAGGCTCTTCCAATGGCTGAGTCTTATGGGCAGCTGGCTGATGATGACAGCACTTGGGGTGCCCTGTGCCTTTGGCTGAGCTTCCCTATACCTGGTACTGAAGGCAGCCAACATTGATTTGCAGTGTGACATCTCCCATTAGACACCAGGTTCAGTTCAGGTAGCTCCTACTAGGTGTTCCGCAGGTGACCATAGGCAGCCTCTTAACTTGACCTGCACTGAAGCCACTCTCAACAGGCCCCAGAGCCAACACTCATAGTGGCTCAGACAACAGCAACCATACAGTTAGTTCCAAAAGCAACACACACAAATGATGGTCTTGGCAGGCACAAGATCCCACCAGGACGAAACCTACTGCATGCATTTAGCCCCTGCACAGCAGTTCATACACGTGGTTGTGGTCGGTCCTCATAGCCAGGTAACCTCAGGGTAAATGCCAACCACTGGCACACCAATAGCAATCAAGGCTCAACTAAAACAGAAGGACACACACAAGGGGTACTCCTGGAGTACCTGATTCAGGTGATCAGGGAGACTGTGTAACATCTACTATAGAAAGCCACCTTGTCAAGACTGGGTGATGTAGCAGACCTTAACACATAGAAACAAGCACAAAGAAACACCCAAAATGAGGAGATAAAGAAATATGTCCCAAATGAAAGAAGAAAACACCCTTCCTCCTAAAAAGAACTAAACGAAACAGAGGCAAGCAATCTACCACAGTGTTCAAAACACTGGATATTGGGATGCTCAAGAAATTTAGTAAGGATCTCAACAAAGAGGTAGTATGCATAAAAAAGGATACAAAACTCACAAAAATAAACCAGTCAATGAGAAATACAATAACTAAAATGAAGAATACACTAGAAGGAATCAATTATCAAATTAGATAAAGCTGACAATTGAACCAGTGATTTGGGAAGCAAGGTAACAGAAAACACTCAATTAGAACAGCAAAAAGAAAAAATGGAAAATCTCAAAATAGTGGGATTAGCAAAGAGTGACAGAGGTGTAGAAATTAGATAGGCATTTTTTAGACCACATTAATGCAGTGAACTACAATATATATTTGATCCTAAGACTAGTGCTTAACCTTTTCACTTATTAATCATGATCTTAAAGACATTGCTTAACACCTGTGAATTTTAGTACCTTATTAGTTTGTCATAGGATACTATCACATATTGTGTTCTTGTAATAATTAAAAGTAATAATACTTAGGAAAGCAGTTTTATGTGATAAATATTAGGAGAGTAGTAAAGTCCATATATTAAATATTTCTCCTTAGATTCAGAAAATATAATAAAATATACTCCCTGAAAGTAACAAACATTGGGGAATTTATAGAGGAGAAATGGCAAGAGATTAAACTGAAAAAGTGAGCAAATATCAAATCTCCTTAAAAGTCAAACCAAGTAGTCTGGGGTAATCCATTTTAAGGTCTTTATTTTGGTCATGTTGGGGAGGACAGGACAATAGAACAGATTTGTATTTTCCAAAAATTATTCTAAATGCAAAATGGAGAACAGATTCTTAGGGTCATGAATTTTTCTTTATATGCGGCATGTTCTTTGATACTTCATGCAAATTGAACAAGTGGTAGTTGTGATATGAAATCTGAAATAATTTCAGTGAACTTTTTATACTCTTTAATATTAAAATATATTGCACTTTGAATGGTAAAAGACCAAGACCAAACTCACTGATCTACACAGATTCGTGGTTTACCAAAAAGTCTGCTGAACTTGAAGAATACACATATGGTGTGGGGGAAAAGTAGGTTTACAGTTGTTCATATGAAAAATAATATAATAATTAATAAATACTAATACATGAATGTAATACAATAAAATAAAATTTAAAATTTTTTTAAAGAATAAACTATTTTACATACTCACAACTGTAAATCTATTTTTACCCTACTCTGCATGTAGGCATGGTGACAGTATAAAACATTAGACAGTCAGAATAGCCCTGACCTCTTGGTCCCAAGGGCCTTACAAGTCTGTGTAGTTGCCCTTTATGTTCATCCCTTTGGTATATGTGAGGCACAAGTAAGAATCATCCAATTACACTTATGAAAATATTTAAGACATGTTTTGCTTCAGTAGGCTACAACAGAATACATTTTACTCATTCATACATGTGCTGTCTTTCTCTGTGCAGTTCACAGTCTGTCTATGTGCTTCACCTGCTCACTAAATTCTCCCTACCCAAAAACCATCAGTGTTATATGGATTTTTGGTCAGAAGTATGTGCTTTATTTAGCCACTCAAAGCATGTCAGTAACATCACATTCCTCTTCATGTGAAGGCACATTATTAGTATGCTGATGACCTTGTTAATATTTTTATAACTTCTAACAATAATGACAAATGGATTTTATAAACAAAACGTTTCCCATAGAATATGAGTTTCAAGCATTTTCTTTTTTAAACTTTATCCAGCTACTTTCTATAATAATTTGTTTTAGTGGGTTTCCTATAAACAGTAGAGTTATATTGTTCTTTTTATTCTATTTTGCCCTGAATTAATAACTTTGCTTATAAAAGAGAACTTGTTTTGTATTTTTAGTATTGTAACAGGTGTATTTTGGTCTTATCTCTGACTTTTAAGGTATCTAAAGAATTCTTTTTTGAAAATATCTTTAGGAATGATGGGGTGAACCAAAACACTTGTCATATTGTTATAGTTAAGTCCAACAATGTTTAAACATCATATTCTAACTACTGAGATAGCAACTGTTAACCTTCATCTCCTTCCCAAAATGAATATTGTGCCCCCAACCAGAGACCTTAATGCCTTTTATATTGTGACACTACTCAATTTACTCATCCGACTCTCAAGACTTGAGCACAGGTTCCTCAGATGAAGATGATTCCATGCAGATCCACCTATCAAAGAAACACCTGGGTCCTAGGCTAAGGCTTTGACCCAGGCGGTACTATCAGGCAAAGAAGAGCAATCCTTTAGGTGTTCCTAGAGCTTACATACTAATACCAATGTCTTTAGTCTCTGATATTTCAGCTCCTCTTGTGCTCTAGTTTCACCTCACTCAGACTCCTACTTCCTGGGTGTTTTGGGGGCTCAATAGTATTCATTGCTGAGTGCCTGGTCTCACTTTTGTTTACTGCCTCAGCTTTAACCCAGATGCTTTCTTCCATTTCCAGGTTGAGGGCAAGTCTGATTGTTCTAAGACTTGATTTTGATGTGTTTGACCTTAGACTGGAGTCACAATTAAAAAGCTATAGTCCTGATTGGTGTAGCTCAGCGGATTAAGCACTGGCCTGCAAATTAAAGGGCTGCTGGTTTGATTTCCAGTCAGGACACATGCCTGGGGTGCAGACCAAGTACCCAGTTGGGGGTGTGTGAGAGGCAATCATACATTGATGAAATAAGCCAGTAGGTGAAAGATAAATACCATATGATCTTACTTAATACAGGAGACTAATGAATAAAACAAACAAACAAGCAAAATAGAACCAGAGGCATGGAAACAAGGAACAGACTTTCAGTGTGCAGAAGAGAGGGGGCAGGGGGAGAAAGAGACAAAGAACAGGGATAGTTTAGTTAAGGAACTAGTACAAATAACCCATGGACAACATGTAGGGACTGATTATGGGAGAGAAGATAGGGAGGGTGGGGCAAGGGAGGGTAATGGAGAGGAAATGGGATAAATGTAATATAACAACAATAAATTAATTTTAAAAAGCTCTAACTCAATAAAAGAGCTCAATTTCTTCCAATATTACTGCCCTGGGGCTCTCTCTAAAGTACAAGTCTCAATATATCCTTATTTTTTAAAACTTCAGACCTTTTGAATATGGAGAAGAAATCTGCTGTTGCAAGGCCTGTGGACCTCATGTAAAGAAACACTAGTACTTTAGGTGGTCACTTGGCATCAAAAATATTATAAATGCATTAGGGTTGAATTGTATCCCCTCAAAATTCATATATTAAATTCCTAATCTCCATTACCTGAGAATGTGGTGACACAGTCACTGTAGATGTAACTAGTTAAGATGAAGTCATATTGGAGTAGAATACGACTCTAAACCTATATGACTAGTGTTCTCATAAAAAGAAGAAATTTAGATACAGACACATACACAAAGAGAATCCCATACGACAATTGGAGTTATGGTGCCACAGCAAAGAACTATCAGAAGCTAGGAGAGAACCTGGAAAAGGGATTTCCCTACCATCTTCAGTGGGAGCATGACCAGGCCAGTACCTTCATTTGGGACTTCTAGCTTCACTGTGAGACAATATAATTCTCCTGTTTAAAGCTTCAGAACTAGTGGTATTTTGTTACAGCAGCTCTAGGAAGCTAATGGAGAAGCCAAATGCTAAAGCAGCCACACACACACACACAAAATCAAATAATACTAGTCTATTTAAGGAGAGGTATAGCAGATTCAGAATAGGTTTGAATTACTATGTTAAAGGTTATAATTACATTGTAATTACAAGCATTAAAACATTTGTATGTAATTTATGTATTGGTAAAAATATCTGTTTGACATGATGAGGTGCAATCAATAGAAGGGAGGGATTTATTTTTGTTGGCTTCTTTGCATTTTTTTGTCTTGAGGGAAAGGACTGTTTAATTTTTGTTGTTGTGGTTATTGTCCTTCATGAATGAGCCATTAAGTAAAGGGTAAATCAGTAAGAGAATGAATAAGTAAACTATTTATGAAATGGAATTATTAAACTTTGTTTTATTTTATTTACAGTTCAGATCTTTGGTTTGAAGTTCTCCATGGCACAGAGTAAATATCTTTCAAAGCCAAATATCTTATTCTAACTTTCAGGATTTTAACTCTCCTTACCTAGAGCCCTTCTCTGTTTTCTTATCTTTAGACTCACTGCAAAAAGGCACATGGAGATATGCATATATGTCACTGACCTTTTTCAAGTTCTTCCTCTTTTAGTTTGTTGTACAAAAAAAAAAAAGAACTTTTTACACAACTTGCCTCTCTCACATTACTTTCCATCTCAGTTGAAAGCAACATCAGTTGTTTACTCAAAATCCTTAAGCTTATCTTTTCATTCTCTTCATCCCATACCATACATCTCATTTGCCAGAAAATTCTCTTGGTTCTACCCTCAGAACAGGTTCTACCCTGCTTATCACCTTTACTGCTATCATATCATTCACATGTATGCTATAGTACTATATGAAGGTCTGTTCCGAAAGTATCAAGCCAATGCCAATATACTGTAATTAAAACAGTTTGCACAGACAATATTTTCAGGATAGATCTCATACTTTCAATGAGTATTCCTGCTTCTGTAAGGGGGATGTAAAGGGTTAATGGGGGATGTAAGGAAGCCCCCCTTAACCCTGGCTAAGCCCCCCTTAACAGCCTGTAAGGGGGATGTAAAGGGTTAATGGGGGATGTAAGGAAGCCCCCCTTAACGGCCCTGGCTAAGCCCCCCTTAACAGCCTGTAAGGGGGATGTAAAGGGTTAACGGCCTTGGCTCTTGGGCAGCAGGCAGCTTGAGAGTAATAGTTTGGGCTCCTGGAGGGGAGCCAGCTGTAGCCAGCTTGAGTGATAAGAAAGGCGTTGAAAAACTAGCTTTAATTTCTGTCTGTTTCTGTAACCTTGCAAGGCCAGGGAGTGAAACTTCAACCATAAAAGTTGCTTTTTGCCTTAGCTCAGGGCCCAGAATTTGGAGAGCAGCTTCTCCTCTGGAACCACGCGAGAATAAAGGATCATACTCCTGCACTTCCCCAGTGTCTGGTCGGTTTCCTTCTGAATTCTGATAGAACACTTCTACCTTTGCTTTCCCCCAACCTCTTAGAGTCTTTTTATCACACAATATGAAGAATAACATTTTAAATATTAGCCAGATTATGTTGCTCTTCTATCTAAAACTATTCAAAGGATCTTGTTACAAGGTAAGATCATTGTACCTTGTTACAAGGTAAGTTCTATGAGAGAAGAGATTTGCATTTATTTTGCTCTTGCAGACACCCCAAGTCTCAGAATAGTGCTTGGCCCATAGTTAGTGCTCAAGAATATTAGTTTAATAAATGAAAGACAATGAGAGTCTTTTATAAATGTGAAAATGCTCTTAAGAAACATCCACATATTATCAAAAAGTGTTCAAGCAAGTTGAATTACTGTCTTTAATTGCTTTAAATGTTAATATTAAAATAAAAACTCAGCCTTAGAACTGAACTAACATAAGCTCCCTAATATGTGGGCTAGAAGGAACTCAAAATCACAACATGCACTAAGTTAAGAAGAAGAAAGCAATTGAAATGTTCCTCTGAAATGTTATGTGTAAGGAGTTGATTTCTAGGAGAATATACTAAAATGGTGATAACTAAAGGAATATTGTGCTGCAAATAGAACATGTCTTTGAAGCAGGAGACCTATTTTCAAACCCTGATTTTCCCACTGATTGGCTATGTTACCTTGTGATAATCTTTAACAACTTTCATCGATGTTAGACATCTAGTCAAGTTCATTTGAAAGAGGATTTCTTCCCTTAGGAAGAGGCAACGAATTTCAAGGACAGTTTTGAAAGTTCGCAATTCTAACTGCAATTTTCTTTGTAAGTAAGCTAGTGAATGAGATGGGAATTACAGCAAATTCAAACTAATTACAGTTTGTATATAAGAAATGGCCTTGATGGAAACTATAATTGCTTGTAAAAACCTTCTATTAAGTAAAAATGACACAGTAAAATAATATGGCAATTACTTGTTTCTTATCTTTTATTTTGAAATTCATAACTTTTAAAAATATATATATACCATTACCAGATAGGTTATTGAAAATCCATTCTTTGAAGGAGCTGACATTTTATCAACTTAATAAAAATGTGAGCTCCTCTATATAGTCCCTTAATTGAGAAAATAGGCCTTTTAAGACAAAAGCTTAGCTGGGAAGTTAATAAGAAAGTTAGACTCTAAAATAAATTATTTTTATACACTTAATATTTTTGTATAAAGATCTCTGCCTGCTAATATGATTCAAGAACTCCTAAAAAATATAACTAATCTTAGCCAAGGTCATTGGGAAAGTCAGTTTGGGATGTGAAAGACATTTTATCTGGAAAAATATATACTTAATATCTTATAAATACATGGAAGAGAGAGACTTATTTTAAGGAATTGGTTCATTGTGATTTTCATTTGCATCTTTGATGGCTAGTGGTGTTGAGCATTCTTTCATGTGCCTATGGGCCCTTTGTATGCCTTCCTTGGAAAAGTGTCTGTTCAGGTCCTTTGCCCATTTTTAAATTGGGCTATCTGCCTCCTTGGTATTAAGTTGTATTAGTTCTTTATATATTTTGGATATCAAACCCTTTTCTGAGGTGTCATTGGCAAATAAGTTTTCCCATATGGTTGGTTCCCTTTTTATTTTGTTGATGTTTTCTTTAGCTGAGCAGAAACTTTTCAGCTTGATGTAGTCTCATTGGTGTATTTGTTCCTTTATTTCCCTTGCCTTTAGAGATATCCATGAAAATATTGCTGCATGGGAAATCTGCAATTTTTTTGCCTATGTTTTCCTGTAGGGCCTTTATGGTGGCACTGCTTATGTTTAAGTCTTTTATCCATCTTGAGTTTATTCTGGTGTATGGTGTAAGTTGGTGGTCTAGTTGTATCTTTCTGCATGTTGCTGTCCAGTTCTCCCAACACCACTTGTTGAAGAGGCTATTTTCACTCCATTTTATTTTCCTTCCACCTTTGTTGAATATAGTTGCACATAGAGCCTTGGGTTTATTTCTGGGCTCTCTATTCTGTTACATTGATCTGTTTGCCTATTCTCATGCCAGCACCAGACTGTTTTTATTATATGGCTTTGTAATATAGTTTTATATATGATATTGTGATTCTTCCTACTCTGTTCTTCCTTCTTAAGATTTTTGTAGCTATTTGGGGTCATTTTTGGCTCTATAACTTTTTAAAGTAGTTGTTCTAAGTTTGCTAAATATGACATTTGTATTTTAATAGGGATTATATTGAATCTATAGATGGCTCTGGGTAGTGCAGACGTTTTTATGATGTTAATTCTTCCCAAGCATGAATGTGGTATAGTCTTCCATTTATTTATATGTTCCTTAATTTCTTTCTTCAGTGTTTTGTAGTTTTCTGAGTACAGGCCTTTTATCTCCTTGGTTAAATTTATTCCTAGGTGCTTTATTTTTTTGGTTGCTATGGTAAATGGGTTTTGTTTTCTAGCTTTTATCTCTGATGTTTCATTGTTGGTGTATAAAAATGCCTTCAATTTCTGGATATTGACTTTGTATCCAGCTATTTTGCCAAATTTGCTTATTAGGTTGAGTACATTTTTAGCGGAGTCTATAGGGTTTTCTGTGTACATTATCATGTCATCTGCAAATAATGACAATTTTACTTCCTCCTTCCCAATTTGGATGCCTTGATTCCTTTTTCTTGTCTGATTGTTGTGGCCAGAATAGAAGTGCTGAGAGTGGACACACTTGCGTTATTCCTGATCTTAAGGGAAAGGCTTTCAGTTTTTGTCCATTGAGTATGTTGGCTGCAGGTTTCTTATATATGGACTTTATTATGTTGAGGTATGCTTCCTCTATTTCCATCTTGTTAAGCACTTTTAACATAAATGGGTGCTGTAGTTTATCAAGTGCATTTTCAGCATCCATTAATATGATCATATGGTTTTTGTCTTTCATTTTGTTTATGTGGTGTATTACCTTTATTGATATGTGAATGTTGTACTCTCCTTGCATCCTTTGGATGAATCCCACTTGATCATGGTGTATGATCTTTTAAATATATTGCTGAGTCCTGTTTGTCAATATTTTGTGGAGGATATCAGCATCTACATTCATCAGCAATATTAGCCTATAGTCTTCTTTTCTGTGTTGTAGCTTGACCATGTTTTGGGATTAGCATAATACTGGCCTCATAGAAAGACTTTGGGAGTCTTCCCTCTTCTTGGATTTTTTGGGATAGTTTGAGGTAGTTAGGAGTTAGTTCTTCCCTAAATGTTTGGTAAAATTCCTCTGTGTAACCATCTGGTCTGGGGCTTTTGTGTACTTGGAATTTTTTGATCAGTTTTTTTATCAATCTCACTAGTTGTTATCAGTCTGTTCAGGTTTTCTGTTTGTACTTGATTGTTTTGGTAGGTTATACATTTCTAGAAACTTATCCATTTCACCCAGGTTGTCAAATTTCTTGTCATATAGTTGTATACAGTAATTTCTTACAATCTTTTGTATTTCTGTGATATTGGTTGTGATTTCTCCTCTGTCATTTCTGATTTTGTTTATATGGGTCCTCTCTCTTTTTTCTTGGTGAGTCTATTTTGTTTATCTTGTCAATTTTGTTTATCTTTTAAAGGAACCAGCTCTTGGATTTATTGATCCTTTGAATTGTGCTTTTAGTCTCTATATTATTGTTTAATTCTGGTCTGGTTTTGACAATTTTCTTCCTTCTACTTGCTCTGGGCTTTGTTTGTTGTTGCTCTTCTAGTTCTTATAATTTTATGGTTAGGTTGTTTGTATGAGTTTCTTTGAACCTTTTTAAGTAGGTCTGTATTGCTATGAACTTCTCCCTGAGGACTGCCTTTGCTGTGTCCCATAGGCTTTAGGGTATTGTGAATTCATTTTGATTAGCTTCCAAAAACCTTTTGATTTCTTCTTTGATCTCAATTTTAACCCATTCATTACTTGGTAACACGTCAGTCAGTCTCCAAGAATTATAATGGCTTGGGGTTTTTTCTTTGAGGTTGGTTTCTAGTTTTATGCCATTGTGATCTGAGAAGATGCTGGTTATGATTTCAATTTTCTTGAATTTGTGGAGGCTTGTGTCCTACCAGGTGGTCTATCTTTGAGAATGTTCCAATTGCATTTGAAAAGAATGTGTATTTTGCTTCTTTGCGGTGAAAAGTTCTGTATATGTCAGTTAAGTCAATTTCATTTAGACTGTTGTTCAACGCTACAATATCCTTGGTGATTTTTGCTTGGAAGATCTGTCCATTGTTGATAATGGGGTGTTAAAATCCCCTACTGTTAGTTTGTTGCTGTCAATATCTTTCTTGAAGTCATCCAAGATTTTCCTTATACATTTGGGTTCTCCTATGTTGAGTGCCTATATGTTTATAAGGGTTATGTCTTCTTGATGGATTGTTCCCTTAAGTATTATGAAATGTCTTCCTTTGTCTCTTTTTTATGGCCTTCATCACAAAATCTATTTTTCTGAAATAAGTATTGCTACCCCAGCCTTTTTTTCATGTCCATTTGCTTGAAATATATTTTTCCATCCCTTCACTTTTAGTCTGTGTTGATCTTTTGTTCTGAGGTGGGTCCCTTGTAGATAGTGTATATGCGGGTCATGTGTTCTTAGAATCCACCCAGCTACCCTTTGCCTTTTTATTGGTGCATTTAATCCATTTATATTTAAGTTTATTATTGACAGGTACTTCTTCATTGATGTTTTTCCCCTTTGTTCCTGCATTCCTCTCTGTCTCTCTCTGTTTCTTTATCTTTTAAAAGCAGTCCCATTAGCATCTCTTGCAATGATGGTTTGGTGGAGATATATTCTTTTAGCCGTATTTTATCTGGGAAAATCCTTATTTCACCTTCCCTTTCAGATGAGAGTCTTGCTGGGTAGAGTATTCTTGGTTGCAGGCCTTTGTTTCTCATTACTTAGAGTATTTTTTTTTTGCCATCCTTTCTGGCTTAACAAGCTAGTTTTAAAGAGTTTTTGGGAAAATAAACATGCAAGAAGAAGTAGGAAATTCCTGATATAAGAGAGCTATAAGAACACTAATGCAACACATATTAACATTTAATTAAAAACTATAGTGGAATCTACCAGTTTTCTATTTCTGCTATAATAAATTACAGCAAACTTAGTGGCTAAAAACAATACAAATTTATTCTCTTCTTTATGCCAGAAGCCAAAAAATGGGTTACCAAGATGAAGTCCTTCTGATGACTCTAGAGGAATCTTTTTTTTAAATTCCCATTTCCAGCTTCTAGAGGTCTTCTGAATTATTCGGCTTATGGTCCCTTCTTTCTTCCTCAAAGTCAGCAACAAGCATCTTTCAGTCTCTCCTCTCTTCTTCTCTTATCTCCTCCTATAACTCTGACTTTCCTCCCTTTTCATTATAAGGACCCTTATGATCACAATTGCTCATCTGCATAATCCACCATAATGTCTCCACCTCAAAATCCTTAATTAATTACATCTTCTGAGTCTCTTTTACCACATGAGTAATGTATTCTATATGAAACCAAAAATTATTTTCATATCATTTTATGGCAATGTTTAACTTTTAGAGAAAACTGTAATAAGCATTTTTATTATCTCTAAAATAGGAGTATAATTTATTTGGCATTGAAGAGTTTATCTTTCTTATAATTAGTACAACTTCAGTTAAAATTCCTTATCCCACATTCATTTCTTATCATTGCCCCTTCAAATATCAAAACAAATTTATACTTATGAGTAGTTTTATTTAAAAGTTCCTGAATGTCCTTGTCCCAGTGATAAGACTTTAGTAAATCAATTTAAAAATTCAGATATTAAAATCACTCTCTTTTTTCTCGGAGCTATCAGCTATTTTCATAGGTATAATAGTGGAAAATTGCCTTGGCAACATCCATTGGAATTTAGATTAAATTTGTTGGCGTACTTAGAATATTAGTATTATTAGACAAAGTACAGGACCTCACAACCAAAGATTTAAAGTTTATCTCTGTGTCCAGTAGTCAGATTCCTTAATGAAGTCTTTGTGAAAAGTGAATTTACTTAAAAACATACTGTTTTTTGAGAAGAGACACTGATGAGAATATCTGAAAGAGTTAATATCAAAATAGCATTTTAATTACATACCAGCTGTGAGATTTCATTATATAGTCTTCTGTTGTTTATAGGAATGAAACCTATTCTTATTTTTAACACGTATCAAAAAATCTTATACTACCAAGAAGCTAATTATATATTCCAAGGATGCTTAAAATGGACTCATAAATTATCATCTCTTGAAAACATCTAAAAATAATAAAACAAGAAGCCTTCTTTGAAAAAATAGATACTACATGAAACCCTAAAAATAATTGAAAGGTATGAGCTAGTTCAGAAGTATAAAAAGATGTGGAGATAGCACAACTGTATCATAGATTTTGAGAAGAGCTGGCCAAGTTTACAACCATGGGGAGGGGTATACATCTAAAAGAAAACCCAAAATCTCTTTTCTGCAAAAATGGAAACAGTGTATTCTTTTGGACACAGTTTGGCTCCAAGAGGTAAAGAAATATTATGCTGCATTAAAAAAATCACATAGTCAAGTCATACTTGTAGTGAATCTCTGTCTGGATGAGAGAGGTGAAGAGACATTCCCTATGAATTATACACAACTGTCTATTTCCATGGGTTATGGAGAAGTAAAGATGAAAGGAAAACACCATTAGCCCATGAAAAACTTACCTCATTCAAAGATGAATTGTCAACAACAAAAAATGAGAACCATAGATTCATAATAAAAAAGAGAATGAAATTGGAGTATAAGAATGACTAAAAAAAAACACTCACCAGATGCCAACCCCCAAAATGCCATTGAAGCAGAGCAGATGAGAATTTGACTTTCAAAATGGAATGAATTAAAAAAAAAACAATCTGAAAAATATCTTTAAAAATATCAAAATGATAAAATGCAAAAACACTAAAGAAGATGAAATGAGAATTGGAAGAAGTCAGGGAAAAAATAAGAGCAAAAATGATCACAAGAATCAAGACAAAATTAAAAACTATTAATAATAGAGTATAAACACCATAGTAAATAAAAATGAGTATAAATAGAGTGATAAAGTGGAATAGAAATAAGATGACAAGCAATCAAAGAAACACAAATGAGACTAAAAGTATACATAATTAAATTTTCCCACCCCAAAACTAAATTATAAGTAACAGAACAGAAAATTATTGAAATCTAATAAAGCTTATAAGAAATAAAGACATGAATCAACAAATTTAAAGGAAGTAATCTACTCTAGGAATCATTATATCAAATGCTCTATAATAAAACATATTGTAGTAAAGTTTTTGGACATCAAAAATAAGAAAGATATATTTGGCAACCAGGCAAATGCATTAAGATGTTCAAAAGGTAAAAATATTCTTCACAGGTCCATTCAATAAAATATTTTAAAATAGGTGAATGTAGTATTTGAGAAAATAAAATTTCCCAAATTTTAAACTATCTAAACTGTCATTCAAATGTGAAGGCAAGATACAAACTTCTTTGTTAATGTTAAAGATAACAATAAAGACTATTGCTCTTATGCATTCATTTTGAAGGACTATAGAATGAAATTAAGCCCACTAAGAAACAAATGGAAAATATATATACAGGCTGACAATGAGCCTTGAATCTAATTAATTGTATACACTAGACTAAAACAAATGTAGGAATAAAGAATATCATGTAAATATCCCAATTATTATTTTGAAGAGTTAAGGGACAAAAATACAAATGTATGTTAATTTTATTATTTTTATTACTGAAGTGTAAAAATGTTATTTAAAACTCATACAATGAATAATAGAAGTCAAGAGAATATTTAGCAGTACAAAAGAACTCTACAATACAAAAAGTGAATCATATGAATAATGGGCAAATGTAAATTATATGGTTAATAATTGGAAGAACTGAAGGTGATTATCATAAATCTAACCAACAAACCATACAAATCTAAAATATCATCATTAAAATCTTACCAGCTACAGGATCAGGGTGAAACATTACCAAAATCCTAAGGAACTGATGATGGATTGAGAGAACTGGTATAGCCACTACAGAAAACAATATAGAGGTTCCTCAGGAAAAGTAAGAATAGTGTTATCATATGACCAAATAACTGCTGTTCAAGGTATCTACTCAAAAAGTCTTAGAACATTCATTTACAAAAATATACACTCCTATATTCATTGCAGCTTTGTTCATGGTGACCAAGAGATGGAAACAATTGAGTGTTTTTCAATAGAGAATTGGATAAAGACCATGTGGTACATATAGCCAATGGAATACTAGTCAGCCATAACAAAACTAAAATACTGCCAATTTTAACAATATGGAAGCACCTTGAAAATTTCATGCTAAACAAAATAAGTCAATCAGAAAAAGGTAAGAGCCATATGATTTCACTCATATGGGGGATGTAAAACTGGAACTCATAGACACAGAGATAACTTTACATTAATGCTTTATGGATCCTAAAGTAAAGAATTTTGATGTTGATTAGTATGATTGTGTTAAATCAACTATGACTTTCAAAGGATCAGCAGGAAGGAAAATGAGGATGCAGAATCTCTCCTATACTGAAAGCTAGCTAACAAGCACCCCCCAGATGCCTTCAGGAGGTTGAAGACACAGGGAGAAACTCCTTTGTCAGAATCTGTGTGATTCCCACCATTAAGGATTTCCCAACAATCAAATCTGAGCTTAAAAGCCAAAAAAAGAGAACCTGTGAGGCCCCTTCAGCCAGAGATAGAAGGTGCAAATTGAACACACACCCTGAAGACCTTTCCATATGTGACTGAAAGCTCAGAAACTATGAAAAACAATATTAATTCATTTGACCCCAGAACACAAGAAAACAGTACTGCTAATGCGGGGACACCATAAAAAATATTGAGAAGATTTAGAATTAAATAATCAAGTGAAAGATGTGAAATTATGGGAAATATTTCAGGCATATATTTCAGGGAGATGACTCTATTTAAAAATAGCTCCACATATGTTCCTAAAAATCAAAATCAGTAACCCAATAAGAAAACAAGCTAAGCAATAGACATTCACAACCAAGGGATTAGAAATGGCTCTTTGATATACAAAAATAGGCTCTATTTTGTTGATTATCATAGAAGCATATGAAAATGGCATTTAAATACTATTTCTCACATATTAGATAGCAAAGGTCAAATATTTGGTAACCTGTTACTTTATATATTATATTAGTTTCAGGTGCACAACATAATGACTCAACATTATGTTGATCTTACTCTGTGCTTACCACATTAAGTCTGGTAACCATCTGTCACTGTAAAATTACCAGACTACTATTGATTATATCCCCCACCTTCACCTTTTTCACCCAGCTGTCTACTATCACCAAAGCCATCCCTCTAGCAATTATTAGTTTGCTCTTTGTTCCCATGAGTCTTATTTTTGGTTGTTTCTTCATTTGTTTTAATTTTTTTAATTCCACATATAAGTAAAATGATATTGTATTTTTCTTTCTGACATTTCATTTAGCATAATATCCTCTAGGTCCATCCATGTTGTTGCAAATATCAAGATTTTATTATTTTTATTGCTGAGTAATAATGTTCTATTGTATTATTTCCCACATCTTCATTATTTATATATTTATTGATGAAAATCTAGATTGCTTCTATATCTTGGCTAATGTAAATAATATTGCAACAAAGGTGGAATGCATATTGAATTAGTGTTTTTGTTTTTTTTCAGGTGAATATACAAAAGTGAAATTGCTGGGTTATATGGTAGTTCTATTTTTAGTTTTTTGAGGAATTGCTATATTGTTTTCCACAATGACTCCACCAATTTACATTCCCATCAATACTGCAGAAGGGTTTTCTTTTCTCCACATCCTCACCAACACTTCATATTTGTTGACTTTTTGATAATAGCCATTCTGACTAGTGTGAAATGGTGTCTCATTGTGGTTTTGATTTGTATTTCCCTGATTGTTTTTGACATTTGGCAATTTTTTACATACCTGTTAGTCATCTGTCTGTCTTGTTTGGAGAAATGACTATTATGTTCCCATATTTTGATCAAATTTTTAATCTTTCTGTTATTCAGTTTCATGAATTCCTTTTATAATTTGAATATCAAGATATACCATTATCAGATATGTCATTTGAGAATATATTCTCCTATTCATTAGTTTTTCATTGATGTTGTATTTTTTTGTTTGTTTTGCTGTGTGGAATGTTTTTAATTTGATGAAGTTCCATTTGTTACATTTACTCTTGTGTCCTTTCTTCAAAGCAACATATTCAAAAAGATATTACTAAGATTGATGTTAAATAGTTTAATACCTTTTTTTTCCCAGAAATTTTATAGTTTCACTTCCTACAATGAAGTCTTTAATTCTTTTTTAATTTTGCAAATGGTATAATAGAGTGCTGTTATGAACATAGGGGTGCACATAATCTTTCTAGTTAATATTTTAGGATTCTTAGGATATAGTCTCAGAAGTGGAATGGTTGGGTAAAATTGCAGTTCTATTTTTATTTTTTGAGGAAATTCCTATTGTTTTCCATGTTGGGTGTACCAGACTGCAAACCCTCCAGCAGTGCATGAGGGGTCCCCTTCTCCACATATGTCATTGTCAGCACTTGTTTTTTAATTTATTGATGATAGCCATTCTGACAGGTGTGAGTTATATCTCATCATGCTTTTAACTTGCATCTTTTTGATGATTAGTGATTTAAACATTTTTTCATATGTCTATTGACATGTAAATGTCCTCTTTGGAGATGTATTTGTTTAGGTTCTTTGCCTGTTTTTAATTGGATTGTTTGTCTTCCTGCTGTTAAGTTGTACAAGTTCTTTAAATATTTGAAATTTAACTCCTTACCAAGTGTGTTATTGGCAACTATGTTCTCTGGTAGTGGGCTTCTTTTTCATTTTGTTGATTTATTTAGCTGCACAGAAGCTTTTTAGTTTAGTGCAGTCCTGTTTGTTTATTTTTTCCTTTATTTCCCTTTCCCCTAGGAGATGTATTGACAAAGATGTTGCTATGAGAGGTGTTGGAAATTTTCTGCCTGTTTTCTTTTAGGATTTTTATGGCCTTGTGATTTATATTTAAGTCTTTTATCTATTTCGAGTTTATCCTTGTGTATGGTGCAAGTTGGTGTCTGGCTTTCATTTCTTTTGCATGTACCTATCCAATTTTCCTAATGCCATGTATCGAAAAAAACTGTCTTTTCCTCCATTGCATGCTCTTGCCTCCCTGGTCAAATATTAACTGACCATAAAGATGTATATTGACTTCTGGGATTTCTCTTCTGTTCTGTTGATCTATATGCCTGTTCTTGTGCCAGGACCAGGCATTTTTTAATTATTATGGGCTTTTAGTATAGTTTGATATCAGGTATTCTGACCTCCTTCAACTTTGTTTTTCTTTCTCAAGGTTGATGAGACTATTTGAGGTCTTTTTGGGCTCCATATAAATTTTTGGAATATTTGTACTAGATCTATGAAATACAACACTGATATTTTAAGAGAAATTGCATGCAATCTATAGACTGCTTTGGGTAATATGGACATTTTAATGATGTTAATTCTTCTAATCCATGGACACATACATGTTTCCACTTGTTTGGGTCTTCTATTTCTTTCTTGAATTTCCTATTGTTTTCTGATTATAGGTCTTTTACCTTCTTGGTCAAATTTATTCCTAGGTACCTTACTTTTGTTGTTGTTGTTGCAATACACCAATGATGAACTATCAGAATGGTAAACTAAAAAAGCAATCTCATTTGTTATTTCAAAATAAAAGATGCTTTTAAATGACTATATCTCCTAGATACTCAGCTTCTACCATGAAATAGATTGAAGTCTAAAATTTACACACAAACAGGTCAGTTGCTGACAAAAATAACAAGCCTCCCTTATGTTCAAATTGATATGTCTTGTCATCATCATAATTGTGGTCACTCAGCCTCATGTCTGACCAGACTGGTAAAATATTTAAAAGTGAGAAAATAATTTAGAATTGGCTTAGTTAACTATTATCTGGAGACCTTGCATTTTTAGTTATCTCTGTTATAGTTTAAACTGTTGGTCTGAATGCTCTTGTCATATAAAACAATATTAATAAAGGTTATTAATCCTTATAAATTTATTCATAGAAAAATCTAACATTTTCTCCAAATATATTGTCATATTTCAAATTAATCTTTGATAACTAGTACTCTGAAAAGCATTAAGTCATATTCATATTGTGATTACTTTCTTACAAATTAAAAAATATAGACAGAAAAGAGAATTTTAAGTTTGTCATTCAAAGAATTTCACTAAGTGAAATCATATTGTTGATATTAAGTTTCTCCTTTTTTTGATTGCTGTATATACAGAAAACATTATTATGTATTTTTTCTGCATATTGATCATTCTTGGTCAGGTTATTCTAGTACATTTCATGATAAAAGTTATGTAATGGATAACAACATTTTTAAATATTTGAAGATCATTTTGTGGCTAAATGTCAGGGGAAATTGTTCATAATCACAAATCTCCTCTCCAATGAGATTAAATGGAATCGTTATCCTTGGCAGAATCCCAGTGCTCAGCCATGCTGTGGGTACCCCTCCATGGTGCTTCAGTTGTTGCTGGGAGGCAGGTAAACCTAGTCATTGCACACAATTATGCCCACACTTAGCAGCTGGTGGCTGCTCCCAAATGCCTCCTAAGAGATTTTCTTGAAAATCTGCTTAATTCAGTCCTCTGTGCATGTTAAAGCAATTGGTATCAGTCAGAATCTGACCATTTGTGACTCTTCAAGTTTCTGTACCAATGATGTTAGTAGAAACCATTTCTGAAATAAAGTGTTGAGATGAGAATATAAAGATGAAACATCAAGGAATGCTAGAAATGCAGTAATATAATGGGAAAATCTAGTTTTGGGTGTGAACGTCACCAGCTGACTGTGTTCCCCTTACTGCCCAGTTTCAGGGTCCTCAGCCTACTCTGGGTGCTTGTACTACAGCACTAGAATTATGGTGACAGTAAATAATAATAATAATAAACATAGACCATAGCCAGTTTTACATCATCTATATTTACTTTACGCAATTCCTTTCAAAGATATTATTCATCAATTACCAAGTGCATGTTCCCTATTAGAAACAGCCTCAGTTTTTATTGCATCAACATCATAAAGATGTGTTAGAACTTCCACCAACTCATCTCTCAAATTGCCTCTCAGTGTCAAAAATGGCACATATGCCTTTTGTTGAAGCAGGTGTGTCAATTTTGGAATTAAGAATGATAGGAGCAACAGAAAGTCATAAAATGACGAAAAGATTAAGACCAGGACTGCCCTCCCTGAGCTTTGATTTCTCAACTGGTGTTTAAATTTTGTGTGAATATATCAGTGGTTAGAACCATTAAATGGTTAGAACCATTTAATTACTTGTAAATGCTAAATAATAAGAATGTACATATATGTAATCATATATGGTTGTTCTCAGAAAGAGCAAGATAAATCCAAGTGAAATAATACTGTACTTAAAATTTTAAGGTACAAACTCTAAGTTTTTTAAAAGGTAAAGACTCAAATAATTTTTTGTTGTTGTTCAGAGCAGTGATAGACATCTCAATGGTTTAAATAAACATTAACTAATTAGGATTTTACCCAAATCTCATAGTCAATTGTGCCTAAGAAGAGACAGAGGCCCCATCATGGATACTGGAGACAGGAGTTTCTGTAACTGATGACTGTTGCTGAGCAGAGCCTCTGGAAAAGGTGAGATGCCTGAAAAGGCAGGCAGCCTTCAGCTGGCTCCCTTTTGGAGTTTTGGGCTTGAAATTCTGACCTGGGCACTAGATTCACTCCTTTGAATAAACAAGGATGATGGGCTCTCCTGGGTGCCTCTGGAAACTGAATGCCAACCTGTAAAGATCTTCTAACTCTCTAGACTTACATGAGCATTTGAGAATAATCATTAACCAATGTCAGGTGAAAAGGGCTCAAAAAGCCTGGCTTGTCAATTGGAGGGGATCCATTTAAGAATGTCCCAGCAGCACATAAACAGCTTTACTTGCTGTGGAAGCTTCATCTCACACTTCACTGCCTGAAGCAAAGTCACTGACCCCATGGGGTCCTCAATTCACAGAAGTCCTTCTAATTGCCTGAACTTGGTATACTGTATAGCTAAGCTGAATCCCAGCAGTGAAGGCTATGGTTTTCCATTTCTATCAAATGGAAAGTAAACATGTTTGCTCTGCTCAGATTCTTGGATTTGCAGGTTACAGACACAGCTTCCTGGGCTGTGACCTGTGGAAATGGATTGTGCTTACTGATTAAACTGTTTGGATCTTTCATGCAGGTGCTCATGGAAAGAGCTCATGCTGAGGAGACCAGCTGGAATTGGCCTCAGAAAGTGTCTACATATTGTTGCTTGCATTCTGTGTTGCTCTATACCAGATAGGGCAACACGCCTCCCTATCTTCTGCCATGGGCTGAGGACAAAGTAAAGGGCTCAGAGTTTCTGACCCAGAGGCTACCACTGCCTGTGAGACTGACAAAGTCTGTCCATTTGCCTCTTGCTGGGGGAATGGCCACTTGGAATGGAGAGTGTTCTCTAGACCATTCTGCCCCATCTCCACATAGGCTTTCTGGTCTTTCTCACCACCCTTGACTTTGGCTGAGAATTAAATGAATCATTATACTGACCTAATTCTTGAAATGAATCTGCAATGATGTTGAACTTCACCTGAACCATGTGCTTCTGGAAAGTAGTGATGATCAAGTATCCCCCACTCTTTTGTGTTGAACCAAACAGTCTTCAATGAAGGACCAACCTTCCCCATATGACCTAGATAAGTTCTGAGGGTGTTCCCCTTTTTTTCCTATTTCAAGGATGGACACAGCTCCTCCAAGTGCCCATTTGCTGCTTTATAAATGATGAGGTGAATGGTTTGCCCTCTCTGACCAATCTGGATGGACAAAATGCCACAAACTTGACTTGCTCAATCATTAGTCAGGTTTCCTTTCGTCCATCAGGATCCTGAGCTCTGAAAACAGAACAACTCCTTCTTGATAGCTGACCTCAGGGCTCGCCCCGCCATCCCACCTGACACCTTAGTCTTTTATAACTTGGTTTACCCTAGAAAAGAATAGCTGTCTCCTATTTGATCTTTGTGAGGCACTTACAGATCCTACTATTGGAGCATTCTTCTTATTGCAATAGTCCTCCTTCCTTCCCTCGTTGAGGTCCCCCTTACCCATACCTGAGATTGTTTTCATTTCACATTTGTGTGATATGCTCAGTTTTCCCAGTCAGATACAGTTTGGTAACATTCAGCCTTTAGGGCAGCAGCTACTCAATAATTAGCTGGGGCTCTGACTGCTTACCTTACCTTCTCCTGGTGCATATGTCATAGTGAAATGGTTTGATCATCAAACATAGTTGCATGGACCCAGGACCCTGTGGAGGGGGGCGGGATAGAAGGGAGAGAGTGACCAAGATTAATGATATTACAAGGTGGTCTCATCCTGTTACTCTGAATCCCACTGGTAAAAAATGCATAAAGCATTCTGGACAGGTATAAACCCAGCCTCTGTAAGATTATTTAAAAAGCTGATGGGAAATTTTTCTTAATCTTATATAGTGTAAAATATATAAGTAAAGTGAATTTTTAGAGTAATTTCCATTAAAGTTGACAACCAGAATAGGAATCACTACTATGTTATCAATATAAAATATAAGAAAATAGTAAAAAAAAGAGAGAGGGACCAAGATGGCAGAGGAGTAGGTGGAGCTACACCAATCTCCTCCCAGGACCCACCTAGAAGTACAACATAATCGGGAAAAAATCATCTGGAATAACCAACAGAAAACCAGCTGGAAAGAAGCCACAGACAGAACAGAAGAGGATGCTTCATCACAACATGACTGGTAGGAATCACAGAAATAGGAGAGGGCTGGCTGGGCTCCCACCTGAGGCAGCAGCCGAAGAGATGGATCTGGGGGACCCACCTAAGAAGGGTGGGTTTTAATCCCCAAGCTGTGTTTCCCAGCCTACAGTGGAGAGTAAAACAGCATGCAGCTGAGAAGGTCAGAAAGCCATCGAGTTTACTAGCCTCAGAATTCTCTGAGACAGAGAATTACTAAGGTGAACACAAACAAAAACACATTGACACCCACTTATTCTGGGCTTCAGGGGAGGAAGGTCAGAGTGGACTGGAGATACTTGGAGAGAGTTTGCAGCAGTGGCTTGTAGGAGAGAAGTGAGGGAGCAGCTGTGGGGGCCCCAGTGCTTTCTCATTGCCCACACCACAGGCAGAGTACACTGAGCCAAGCAGCTTCCATATTTGGGGTCCTCATAACCCCACCTCCTGGAACCAACCTGCCCTGCCCAGTGGTGCCTGAACCTGGCACCTGATCTCAATTAATTGATTTGGAACTGAATGTGTCCCCCTCAGCGAGCTGCAGCTGAGCCTGGCAGCTGATCACAGATGCATTGATTTACAGGCAGGTCAATCTGTCCTGCCCAGTGGCATCTGAGCCTGGTGGATGATCACAGACAGATTCAGTGAATTACAACTGTACCTATCGGTCCCACCAAGCTGCATCTGAGCCTGGCAGTTGATCACAGATTCATTGATTTATATAACTAATCAATCTGTCCCACCAATGGTGTCTGAGCCTGGTGACTGATCACAGATTCATTGACTTACAGCTGAATCTGTCTATCTCACTAAACTGCATCTGAACCTGGCAGCTGATCATAGATTCATTGATTTACAATTGAATCTGTCTTACCAAAATACATCTGAGACTGGTGACTGATCACAGATTCATTGGATTACAACTGAATCATCTGTCTAGCCCAGCAAGAAACCAGGGATGGTAAACCTGTTTGAAAAAGTAATGATAAAGTACTTTCCTAACTTGATGAATAAAAATGTTACTCAAGTTCAGGAAGCACAGAAAGTCCCAATGAAGATGAACCCAAACAGGCCTACTCCAAGACACATCATAATTAAAACGGCAAATTTCAAAGACAAGGAGAGAATCCTAAAAGCATCAAGAGAGAAACAGCAAATAACATATAAGAGGGCTCCATTAAGGTTATCAAATGATTACTTGACTGAAATAATACAAGCCAGAAGAGAATGGCAAAAAATATTCCAAGTAATGAAAAACAAAAATCTATGTTGCTACATTGTGTATTATTTGGGGAAAATAGAATTGGCTGCCAGTTATATTAAAAATCCTAAGACAAATTCTTGACTTGCATTTTCCAAGTGAATTTATTACCCCCGAAACACTGACCACAGCAGATAAAGGAAGAGTTGATGCTTCATAACATACTAATTTTTTAACTAAAATAAAAATTGAGATATCAAGTAGATAGTAAGATAGTACACAATTTCTAATTAACTGTTTGGGAAACAAATAGATTTTTAAAAGATTTTATTTCATTATTTTTAGAAAGAGGAGAAGGGAGAGAGGCAGAGAGGGAGAGAGACATCAATGTATGGTTGTGTTTCACCTGCCTCCAGCCACAGACCTGACTGGAGACCTGGTTTGCAACCTGGTTATGTGCCCCAGCTGGGGAATCGAACCTGCGACCTTTGGGTTCACAGGCTGGCACCTTATCCACTGTGCTACCAGCCAGGGCTGGAAACAAATATTTTTAAACTAATAATTTCCTAGAAAGTACTATATAAGTGTAATATTTGCTTGCAAATATTCTAAGACATTTAGGAAAATAATTTCTAATTTATGAGCACATTCAATTTATAAGAGAAAAATGTTAACTGAATGAGTTTGAAACATTAATAGCAATACCTTGCAGCTATAACAGATGATGAGAAATAGGTAGAAATAGCCTCAAGGGAAAGGGGTCCTTTTTCATATGGTGGTCATACCTGGGGAGTGTTTGGGAGAAGTCACTACATTATATTTTGTCACTCCATTTTTGTCTAGATTCTCATCTCCTAAATATAATTTGTAATCTGAAAATGCTTTAGGGATTTACTTCCACAGTCTTAGCACAGGCCCTAACAGAGAGGATGTGCTCAGTTTCAGGTTTTATTATCACGATAAGGCACCCAAACTTATGAAAGATTGATGTATAAATAAGAATGATTGTTATTAACTTATAGTAGTTATATACTCTTATCTAATACCTAAGATACCTCCTTTTCTTGAATAGCTAGGAAACTGAATTTATTATCTGAAGTTGCTAAATGAACAAAAATATAGAGCAAAAAGAATGCAATTTTCTTAAAGATTTGTCCATTCAGGACATAAAAAAGATATGGTAAATTATGCTCCTCTCATCACAGAATGACTTTGCTTCCAGAATGCTCAGGCTGTCCAGGTCTGGATTCTTCCTGTAGGTAATTAAGCAACATTAGCTAATTTACAAAGCTATTTTTTAAAGATTTTACTATTTTTAGAGAGATAAGAAGGGAGAGAGGCAGAGAGAGAGAGAGACATCAATGTATGGTTGCCTTTCACCTGCCTCCGACTACAGACCTGGCTGGAGACCTGGCTTGCAACCTGGTTATGTGCCCTGGTTGGGAATCAAACCAGCAACCTTTGGGTTCTTAGGCCGATGCCTTACCCACTGTGCCACCAGCCAGGGCAAAGGTATTTTTCTTAATCCCTACTATGAGGTTGTAAGGGAGTCAAAATTCCTATGTTACAGATGAGCAAATTGATTTTACAGGATGTTAAACAATTGGCCCAAAGCCATATTCCTAGTAGGTGGTACAAGGATTGAAATTCTACTGTTTTGATAACACCAGTGGTTCTCAAACATTTTTGTCCCAAAGAAATATTGTTTATGTAGATTATATATATTGATAATTATTATATTAGAAAAATAAACTGAGACTCTTCAGATATTTGTCAATTTGTTTAAAAATAATGAATTGATTGTATAACATAACAATATATTTATTGAAAAATAACTTTCCTGAAACAAAAAACAATTAGTAAGAATGCACTGTTTTCTTTCTTTCTTTCTTTCTTTCTTTTTTTTTAATGCCTAGTGTAGTAGAAGATATCTGGGTTTTCATATTTGCTTCTGCATTCTATCTGCAGAAATATGTTGTTTGGGTTGAAGTATAGGAAGAAGATAGCTGTGAGAACTGTGGAACATTGAAGAACTAAGAACTTACTAGTTTTTAAGATTGCTTTCCTCTGAGTTGGATCCAAGCACCAGTGCCTAAGCATCTCTGTCAGTTAAAGGATGGGAAGAAGAGGAAAATGTGCCTTAAAGACTCCTGTGACAATTTTAGATTTTTCACAATTCTTCCCTGAGATTGCCCCAACCTCAAATTATGTCTACATCTATTTATTATTATTTGTTAAATATTTCCAGTCTAGTGTCCCTTTCATTTTGCAGCCAACTCTAGCATAATACCTATCATCCTCCAGTGAGATTATTGTTGCCCCAACTGAATTACATTAGTGTTTGAAGTAGACAAGAATAGAACTATATCCCTCAAATCTATAACCCCAATTCCTGGCATAGTGCCAAGCACTAGAAATATGCTTTGTCATTATTTGTTTTAAACAAATAAACATGTACTTAAATCGATCTCATCTCTATAGAAAATTGAAACCCATTTCACATTTCCAGCTTCTTGATTACTCTAAATACTGCACCATCTTCCTACTGAGATGTTCCTAAATTGCCATGGTCCTTCACAGTCACTGCCTGAACCTCTTTCCATAGTCCCTGCAGACCCTCTGAGGAAACTTTAATCCATTTCCTCCATGAACAAATTGGCCATCACCCATTTTTAAAGGCAATTACCAATGGTGATTTAGTGATATGATACAAAGAAGAAGCAGAAGTTTTTATTTGAATTCACATTTTATCCACAAATGAGTGATTGAAATTTTGTGAGGAAGGAAAGAAACAAAATGTGTTTTCTTTAAGATAAGATTGATTTAAAATAATCCAATTTGATACCAGGTCCTCAATGAGTCAGAAGCCTGGTTGTTTTTTTGTTTGTTTGTTTGTTTGTTTATTTTTTGGTTTGGTTTGGTTTTATCTCCAGTCACGCAGCGTCATTGGGATTGGAAAGGTCCCCATTGGTGTCCCCATTGGCTACATCTTCACCTGAGTTGTTTCAGACACCTTGTCATTTCCAGCAGAAAATAGTCAGCTTTTCCAAACTTTTTATGTGTGTGTGATTTGTGGACATATGAAATATAAATGCATTTATAATCACACTTTTGAAAAGCTCAATTCAAAACAAATCAAAATGACAATGAGACAAAACCAATTTTATCCAAGTACTTTGATAGTTGGTAGAAAACTTAGTTTTCTTCTTTTTTTCTGTGTGTATCTCCCCTCTATTTTGTGATAAATGTCTGAGTGCTAAGATAAACAAAAAGCAAAGGAGAGGGCTGGCAAGGTGTTAGAAATCCTAGATAGTGCATATGCCACTAGGGAGAAGTCAAATCAATCACAATTCATTTTGCTTAGTTTTTCATGCTGGTTATTTATCCTCTTCAGAGAGTAGACATAGAAAGAATGAAAAGTGTTTCTATATGACAATGAACACTCAAGATAACTTTTACTTATTGCTAAGAGCTATAAAAAAATACAAGGCATGAAAGATTAAACTGGTGATGTTTCTTTCTTCTCTCAATTTTATCAGTCAACATTTGGCTTTAAAGCTTGGCTTTTACCCAGCTGCCTGGAATGCTTCTGTTCAACTTCAGGGTCTGGTCTTCAGTTCCTGTAGAATGTTACTTTGGAAGTGAGTTTTTCTCTGTATTTCACCCATATAAAGACTGATCTTCCCCTCCATTTTTCAGTTGGCCCCCTCTCATTACCACAGTAGTCTGTAGTCCTCTTTATATTTTCCTCCAGGTCTGTATTAATTTTGAGTGCAGAGTGCATGACACAGCAATTACAAGGACTTTTTAGTTTTCAGATTGCCTGCTCAAAGGACAGGAAAGGCCAGTTTTTATAGTTCAGCTTGTTAATGTGACTTGGACTCCCCAAGCTGACTAATAATGTAGCATTTTGTAAAATGATCATTGGGAGTATAAATAATAATGAATAATTTTTGAAAACTAACTACATTAACCTAAATCAGGATTATTATTATTTTAAAAAGTACATTAGGCCCTGGCTGGTGTAGCTCAGTGGACTGAGTGCCAGCCTGTGAACCAAAGAGTCACTGGTTTGATTCCCAGTCAGGGCACATGCCTGGGTTGCAGGCCAGATCTCCCAGTTAGGGGCAGACAAGAAGCAACCACACACTGATGTGTGGTTTCTCCATGTCTTTTTCTCCCTTCCTTCCCCTCTGTCATAAATTAATAAATAAAATCTTTTTAAGAAGCACATTTGAAATGTGATCACTGTAAAATGCTTTAGTGTCCTTTGACAAAGGAAATTATGAAAAATAAAAAATATGATTGCCTATTCGGCTACTATATATTATTGGGTAAATTATACGGTAGGACTCTCTGAGCACCATTTTTAAGTCACCACGCAGGCAAGTTATTGTGAATGCGAGTGAAGGGAAGAAAAACTATCAGGTAGTTAGGAAGCCAGGTTTTACAGAGCTCTGTATAAAGTAGTGCAATTTATTTCATGTAATCAGAGAAGTTCTGTGGAAAACACTCTAGGAAGTCCTGAAAGGACTTAGAGAGTAAAGAACAACTTTTGGAGAAGAAAAAGTGAAAGCTACTATTTACTTGAGAGGATCCATCAAGCTATAACAATATGACATTTTATTCAAAGATATGTGATTCTTTTGTTCACACAACAATATGCCAAGTTAAGGAACACCTTACATCATTCAACCAATGACCAATGAGGAGGAAGATTACATAGAGCACTTAGCCATTGGCTGAGTTTCATCTATCTCCAGTTATGAATAATATTTAGATTTTGGGAAAATATTGCTTCCTTGATGAGGCCTTCTCTGATATCTGATAATCTGATCTTACATTCTTTCTCATATAAATTATATATATATATATATTTTTTTAAATTTTATTGTTGTTGTATTACATCCATCCTTTTTTTTTTTTAATTTTATTGTTGTTGTATTACATCCATCCCCTTTTTGCTACCCTCTGTCCCCCCACCCACCCACCCATTCCCCCCAAAGTCAATCCCACCTGTTGTCCATGTCCATGGTTCCTTTATACTAGGTTCTTGTCTAAGCTGCTCCCCTTCTTTGCCCCTACCTCTCCCTCCCCCCTACCCCGTTCCCCTGACCACTGAAGGCCTATTCCTTGTATTCATATACTTGGTTCTGTTTTGGTTGTTGTTAGTTTTGTTCATTATTGTCCCGTAATTGGTGAGATCATATGATATTTGTCCTTCACTGACTGGCTTATTTCACTAAGCATAATACTCTCCAGTTCCATCCATGTTGTTGCAAAGGGTACAAGTTCCTTCTTTCTTTCTGCTACATAGAATTCCATTGTGTATATGTACCAAAGTTTTTGGATCCAATCATCCACTGATGGGCACTTAGGCTGTTTCCAGCACCTGGCTATTGTAAATAGTGCTGCTATGAACATAGGTGTGCATAGGTTCTTATGAATTGGTGTCTCAGGATTCTTTGGGTATAGTCCAAGTAGTGGAATTGCTGGATCAAAAGGCAGTTCCATTTTTAGTTTTTTAAGGAAACCCCATACTGTTTTC
>PVIW01010624.1:0-42992 GCA_004026585.1 Noctilio leporinus
TTTCATTATTTTTAGAAAGAGGGGAAGGGAGAGAGGCAGAGAGGGAGAGAGACATCAATGTATGGTTGTGTTTCACCTGCCTCCAGCCACAGACCTGACTGGAGACCTGGTTTGCAACCTGGTTATGTGCCCTGGCTGGGGAATCGAACCTGCGACCTTTGGGTTCGCAGGCCGGCACCTTATCCACTGTGCTACCAGCTAGGGCGATCTTTCTATTTTTAATGAGAGCCATGCTGGGGAGAGTATTCTTGGTTTCAGGCCTTTGTTTCCAATTACTTGGAATATTTTTTTGCCATTCCCTTCTGGCTTGCATTGTTTCTGTTGAATAATCATTTGGTAACCTTATTGGAGCCCCTTTATATGCTATTTGCTCCTCTTGATGCTTTTAGCATTCTCTTTTTGTCTTTGAAATTTGCAATTTTAATTATAATGTGTTTGGATGGGTCTGTTTGGATTCATCTTCATTGGAACCCTCTGTGCTTCCTGAACTTGAGTAATATTTTCACTCATCATGTTAGGGAAATTTTCTATCATTACTTTTATGAACAGGTTTTCCATCCCTTGTTTGCCTTCTTCTTCTGGTATCCCTGTGATATGGATATTATTGTTTCATGTTGTCCTGCAGCTCTTTTAAAACCTCTTCATTCTTGTTCAGCCTTCTTTCATTCTGTTGCACTGTCTTGGAACATTTTTCTACGTTGTCCTCCAGCTCACTGATCCAATCATCTGCTTTCTCTAGTCTGCTCTTGATTCTTTCTACTGTATTCTTCAGTTCAGAAATTGTAATCTTCATTTCCTCCTGGCTCTTACTGATAGTTTCTATGTCCTTTGTAATGCTGGTGTAGTTCTCAGTAAGTTTCTTGTAGCTTCCCTGGAGTTCTTCCTAGTTCCCTTGGAGTTGTTCATAGTTTTCTTTGAGCTGGCTAAGCTCATTGAGCTTTTCTATCATCATTATTTTGAATTCCATATCTGATAGTTTGCTTGTCTCTGTTTCATTTAGTGATTTTTCTGGGGATTCCTTCTTTCCTTTTGGTAATGAACTGTTTCTTTTTCTCCCCATTTTGAGGTTTTGTTGTAATCCAGTTAGACTGTGATCAGCTGCCAGGCTAAGGAACTGTAATCCTGTAGGCCTGTGATCCAATGCCAGGCTCAGTTGTAACTTGTGGGGACAGACCAATTCAGTTTTAAATCAATAAATCAGTTACCAAACTCAGGCCCTGCTGTGCTAGACAGAGAGGTTTAGTTGTAATCTAATAGGTCAGCTGCCAGCTCAGGTGCAGCTTGGTGGGACAGATTCAGATGGAAATCAGTGAATCTATGATCAGCTGCCAGGCTCAGGTGCCACTGGGCTAGGCAGCAAGATCCAATTGTAATCCAATGAATCTGTGATTGGCCACCAGGCTCAGGAGCCGCTGGGTGGGACAAACCAACTCAGTTGTGAACCAATGAATCCATGACCAGCCACCAGGCTCGCTTGTCACTGTGTGGGGCTGACTGTCTGACCCAGTTTGCAATCAGCTGCCAGAGCCAGGCTCTGCTGAGCCTGAAAGACTGATTCAGTTGTAAAGCAATGAATCTGTGCTCAGTCACTAGCCTCACATGCCACTGTGTGGGGCTGACCGACAGCTGTAGGTCAGACGGTTTATAATAAACCACCAGGCCCAGGCACTGCTGAGAGAGAAATACCTCTTCAGGTGCCAACTATTATATCATTGCTCAGTCAGGGCAGGAGAGGTTTATTTAGACGTAAATTGAAGACTTGTGATCAGTCGCTGCTGGGTGGGGCAGATTGCTTACAGTGGGTGGGGCTATGAGGACCCTCGTAGGGAAGCTGCTTGGCGAAGCGCAGTTCACCTGAGGTGGGGGTGATGTAGCACCAGGATCCCCACAGCTGCTCCCCTACTTCTCTCCTCTAAGCCAACCACTGAAAACTCTCCCCACATGTCTCCAGTTCACTCTGCCCTCCCTCTGCAGGAGCCCAGAGTCAGTGGGTGCCAATGTATTTTCGTCGTGGTCACCTTCGTAGATCTCTGTTTCTAGCATTCTTTCAGGCTAGCAAATTCCACAGCTTTCTTCCCTTCTCAGCTGGATGCTGCTCTTTTCTCTGCCATGTTGCTGTAGCTGGGACACCAGCTGGGGGACCAGAATCCACCCTTCTCAGGTGGAACCCTGGCTCAGTCCCTGCAGCTACTGCCTCCTGTAGGGTCCCAGCCAGCCCTCTCATGTTACCGAGATTCCTACCAGTCATGTTGTGATGAAGTGGCCTCTTCTGTTCTGTCTGTGGTTATAAGGATTCTTTCTAGCTGGTGTTCTGTTGGTTATTCCAGCTGATTTTTTCTCCTTAAAAGTAATTCCAGATGTGACCTGGGAGGAGATTGGTGTAGCTCCATTTACTCCTCTATCATCTTTGGGTTTCATTGTTAATTGGTATTTTTCCAACTAGCATTCATGGGTGTTGGCTGCCCTGACTTCTTTCATGGTCAAGAAATATGCACCATTACATTGCACAGTGTATAAGGCATTGATAATGAAATAAATCAAGTTAATCCTAAAAAAATTTACCAGTAAGCTCTCGCTAGGGATACTACCTATGGGCTTCTCCATTAAATGGAAACAGAAAGACACATATTAATATGCAGCCTGAAGGGTCTTTTCTATGCCTGAGATGCACACTTTTAGAAAAGCTAAACTAGACTTTGTAGCCACTGGCAGAGTCATACATGGTTTGACTCTGTACAATGAATGTACATTGTTTGAGTAATCTGAAACATAAGCCTAGACTCTGCTGAGACAAATCTCACTTTGTTCTTTTAGAAATTTTCGTTATTTTTCGTTGTTTCTTTTCTTCTAGTTTTGATGCTCTCTATTTTTTCCTATCCTTATTTTACTCTTATCTTTAATTACCCAGTTGTTCCCTTCAACTTTTCTTAATTTTGTTAGTCTTTTTCCTTCTTTGTTCCTTTCCCCATTTCCTCTGCAAATTCATTATTTGTATTAGCTCTTGTCCCTTTTCCTTTCATAATCATTTTTCTTTCCTTTGGTCTTCTTTTATTCTATTTCTTTTTCTCCCCTTTATCTGCTCTTCCATTTATCTTCCCACTTTTATTGCTCTTTTCTCTTTTGTCATTGATATTGCTATTATAGTTAGTGAGTTTGCTTGCTTGAGTTTTGTTTTTTCTGTGTGTGTTGTTTTGTTTTGTGCTGTGTCACCACCTGCAAAACAGTGTACAAGACATAGTAAGGGTAGAATCTCACAGACAGAAAGCCATAGGGGAGAGACAACCAATGAATGAGCCAACAGCAATCAGTGCCCAAATATTACAGAAGAGTCCACATAACCCATACAAAGAGCATTCATAGAGCATCACATCAGGAGATCAAGGAGACTGCAACACTGGGTACCAAGGACTCCTACCACATAAGGCTACCCCATAAGATGGGGAATAAAAGCAGATCTATATAACACATAGAAACAAACAAAAAGACAACTAAGAAGGGGAGAGAAGGAAACAACCTTAAAAAGAAAGGAAAGGAGGAATCCCTGGAGAAAGGACTAAATGAAACTGAGGCAAGCAAATTATCAGACATAGAGTGCAAATTAATAATTATAAAGGTGCTCAGAGAACTGAAAGTGAACTACATCAGCATGAAAAAAGATATAGAAACTATGAATAAAAACTAGACATCTGAATATATCTGAAAAGAAGAATACACTAGAAGAAATTAAAATCAGGCTAAATGAAGCATAGGATTAAATCAGCAATTTGAAAGACAAGGTGGAAAAAATACCCAGTCAGAAGATCAAAGTGAAAAAAGACATAAAAAGAATGAGGACAGTTTAAGAGGGCTTTGGGAACATGAAACATAACAATATTTGCATCATAGAGATTCAAAGGGAAAGGAAGAGCAGGTGTAGAAAATCTGTTTGAAGAAATAATGACAGAAAACTTCCTTAACCTGGTGAAGGAAAAAAGTGATGCAAGTTCAGGAAGCATATAGAGTCCCAATCAGGATGAACCCAAAGAGGCCTACATCAAGGCATGTCACAATTAAAACGGCAGTGTTAAAGACAAAGAGAGAATCTTAAAGGCAGCAAGAAACAGTTATAAGGGAGCTTTGATAAGACTGTCAGCTGATTTCTCAAGAGAAACACTATAGGCCAGAAGGAATTGGCATGAAATATTTCAAGTAATTAAAAGCAGGACCCTAACCAAGACAACTCTATCAAAAAAGGGTCTCATGGAAGACAAAATAAAGAGCTTCCCAGGCCAAGGGGAGGGGGAGCTTAAGGAGTATATTTCCACCAAACCAGTGTGGCAAGGGATGCTTAAAAAGGGATTTCTGTAAGGAATATATATATATAGAAACACAGCTATAAGGGGGAAAAATGGCAATGAAAAAGTACCTATCAATAATAACCTTAAATGTAAATCCTCCACCAAAAGATGTAGGGTAGCATTTATAGATAGGAAAACATATATGCTTTCTACAAGAGACCCATCTGAGAACAAAAGATTTTCAAAGGCTGAAAGTGAAGCAATGGAAAAAATGCATTTCATGCATATGGAGATAAAAAAAAAAAAAGCTGGGGTAGCAATACTTTTGACTGACAAAATATAATTCAAAACAAAGGACATAATAAGAGACAAAGAAGGTCACTATATAATACTTAAGGGTTCAACCCAATAAGATGAAATAACCCTTGTAAACATGTATGCACCCAATATAGGAGCACCTAAATATATAAAGAAAATCTTGAGGGATTTAAGAAAAGATTGACAGCAATGCAGTAATTGTAGGGGATTTTAACTCTCCAGTGTTAACAATGGGCAGATCTTCCAGCCAAAACAATCAATAAAGATATAACGGCATTAAATAACACACTAGATCAAAAGGATTTAATTTAAATCTGCAGAACATTCACCCTAAAGAGAAATATAGATTCTTCTCAAATGCACATGGATCATACTCAAAGATAGCCTATCAAGTCAAAGGTTCAATTATGTAAGCCTATCAATGAAGGCTAAACACTAACACCTGGTTCTCCTAGCTTTTCCCCTGTTAGTTATAGGATTAGTTTATAAATTAAAACAACATAATACACAAAAAACACACAATTCTAGAAGAATGGAAGGCTTCTATCTTAGAGCCTGTTCCTTCTAGAACACCCAAAGAATAAATCTGCTACCCTCTGCCAGACCAGCCTGACCCTAGGCTGTGCCCAGAGTTCCTGCCCATACAAATACTGCCTGCTGGGAAATAGAAGCAGCTGCAACACAATCACCCAGGCCTCCCTGAGGAAGAAGAGCCTGAGAGAGGGAGCCAGCTCAGGAGTCAGAACAGCTTCTGAGCCAAAGAGCCTGCCCCCTTCTTATTTCCATTGGCTCTGGAAGCATCAGCTTCTCAGCCAGTCCCAACCTAGACTGCTTTTCATTGCCTCAGCACACTTCTCCTATGGCCCCTCCTACTCCTCCCCAGGGATTTTAATCAAATCTTTCTGTATCACTACCATTTCAGCAAAACCGTATCCTAGAATTTATTCAACCATCAAATCTTCTCCATCTTTACTTCTTTGTGAATAGGCAAATCATGCTTACGTGTGGCTTTAATGTCACAACATTTATACAATCTAATCTTAGGGGTTCTTGGTACCACTCTGCTATCTCTTTAGGCCCCTTCAGTGTTGGGAGGAAAAATTTTTTCTCTACCAATTTAGGTCCAGTGTGGCACAGGAGGAACTGAAAATTAACTGACAACAGACAGATTAAGGGAGATTTTTATAGCCACTTGATAGGGGAGAGGAGAGGGAAGGAAAGGGCCTCCATAAGAAAACAAAGGACTTTTAGGAAAGACAAATGAACTTTTAGAGAAACAGGTGGAAGTATGACAGTTTTTGCTAATGCTTGCTTATGCAATTTCTTATCCAAGTGTGAGTCTTCTTTCTGGAAGTGAAGCTCCCCTAAGAGGGGATTTATGGCAGCTTTACTTTTCTGAAGGCCCTGACTTTAATCTGATATGAGAAGCTCCAAAAGGCTTTTTCTGCAACAACTGTATCTCAAATGTCTTCAGTTTAGAATACTCTTCACACCAACTCTGTGGGTCTGGGTGGGCCCTATGTTAGCATCCTCTTTGTTTCCATAGGGCCCTGTGATAGGCAGAGTAATGTCCTCGTAAAGACGTCCGTGCTCTAACAGTTAGAATGTGAATGTTAGTTTACCTAGCAAAGGAGAATTAAGGTTGCCAAAAAAAGTCAAGGTTGCTAATTAGCTAACTTTAAAACAAGGAGATTAGCACCTGCCAGGTAAGTTCACTTGGTTAGAGCATTGTCCTGGTGCATTAAGGTTGCAGGTTTGAGCCCCGGTCAGGGCACATACAAGAAGTATCCAATGAATGCATAAATGAGTGGAACAACAAACTGATACTTCTCTCTCTCCAAAGTTAATAAATTTTAAAAATAATAAAATAAAATAGGGGGATTATCCTCTTTATCTGGTGAGTCTAATGTAATTATAAGAATTGGTGAAAGAGGAAGGCAGAAGATGACAGTCAGAGAAAGGATATGATAACAGAAGCAGGGTCAGAGAGGAGCAGGTTGTTGACTTGGATGCTGGAAGAATGGGGCCATAAACCAAGGAATGCAGGTAGCCTCTGGAACCTGAAAAAGATTCCAGAAAGAAACCCAGATCTGCTGACATCTTTGGTTTTAGTCCACTGAGGCAGATATCAGATATCTGACCCACAGAAATGTGAGATGAAATTTTGTTAATACATGAAGTTTGGTAATGTTACTTTTATTTCAGTATTCATCATTTTTCTCAAATTCCCTATCTTCTCATTTATGCCCACACTCTCAGCAGCTTAAACTTCAGAGAGAAAGTATACTTATGGGGCAGACATTTCTTTCAATTTCTTTTTTTTCCCCCCTCTAATTAAAACATTTAGCCCTGGCTGGTGGCTCAGTAGATAGGTGCCAGCCTGAGAACCCAAAGGTTGCTGTCTCAATTCCCAGTCAAGGTACATAACCAGGTTGTAAGCCAGGTTTCCAACCAGGTCTGTAGCTGGAGGCAGGTGAAAGGCAACCATACATTTATGTTTCACTCCTTTCCTTCCTCCCTCCCTGCCCTTCTCTCTAAAAATAATAAATAAGATCTTTTTTAAAAAACCCCAACAACAATAAAAACAGCATTTATCTATGTGGGAACCCACCCTGAGTCATTTCCCTTCTACTGCAATTTAAAAAGTTTTCTTTTCTAGCGCGAATCCCTCTGTATATCATTGCCATTCTGCTTCAGAAGGGACGTGATTATGCTAATTAACCAGTTTTTGTTCTTTATAACTTGTATCTGGGCATGAACATATATCCTGACCTGTCTAATTAAAATCAAATAATAAATACTTTCTCTGAATCTCAAGATAGCCTTTAGGTCTACTTTCTCTTAAGTTGAAATCTTTGGAAAGAGTTGTCTATATTGGCTCCATTCCTTCCCTTACTCATGAGTGCTCAAGCCATGATGAGACTGACCTTTCTCTCACAGAGTTCATCAAAGGCCCCTGGTAGCAGCGAACAGAGCCACAGGGGAACATCATGTATACAGCCTCTTGCATTGCCTTTTATTTGTTTTAACTTGGAATAGTAGTGAAAATAAATGTACTTGGCCCCACAGTGGATGTTGCAGGGAAAATTTTCTGGGGTTCAGAGACCAAGGGAAGAGGATGGCAACTCTACCATTACATTAAAACTTTGTTAAGGACCCTGGCTGGTGTGGCTCAGTGGATTGAGTGCTACTGGCCTGTGGACCAAGAGGTCTCACGTTTGATTCCCAGTCAGGGCACATGCCTGGGTTGTGGGTCATGTCCCCAGTTAGGGACATGTGAGACGCAACCAATTCATGTTTCCCCCACACATCAATCTTTCTCTCCCTCTCTGTTTCCCTCCCTCTGCTCTTTCTAAAAATAAATAAATAAAATCTTGAAAAAAAGTTTATTAAGCACTGCCCAGGATGCAGCTTCTGGGAAGCAGCCCAGGATGTCCTCCAACACCGTGAGACATGCTCTAAGGCAGTGATTTTCAACATTTTTCATCTCATGGCACACATAAGCTAATTACTAAAATTCTGCAGCATACCAAAAACTATATATATTTTTGCCTGTCTGAGAAAAATAGGTATAATTTTAATTTAGTCACACCAGACAGGTTTTGTATTGGCTATTGCTATTTTTTTTTTTTAAAGATTTTATTTCATTATTTCTAGAAAGAGGAGAAGGGAGAGAGGTAGGGAGGGAGAGCAACATCAATGTATGGTTGCCTTTCACCTGACTCCAGCCACAGATCTGACTGGAGACCTGGTTTGCAACCTTGTTATGTGCCCTGGCTGGGGAATCAAACCTGCGACCTTTGGTTTCGCAGGCCGGCGCCTTACCCACTGTGCTACCAGCCAGGGCTGGCTATTGCTATTTTTATGTGATAGTCTAAGGGAAAAGACATCAGTGCCCCTGACTAAATAGTCAGGTGTTCCATGTTTAAAAAATTCTTGTGGCCCTGGCTGGTGTGGCTCAGTAGATTGGCATTGGCTTGCAAACCCAAAGGTTGCTGGTTCAATTCCCCAGTCAGGTCACATAACCAGGTTGCAAGCCTGGTCTCCAGCCAGGTCTGTAGCTAGAGGCAGGTGAAAGGCAACCATACATTGATGTTTCTCTCCCTTTCTTCCTCTCTCCTCTCTGCCCTTCTTTCTAAAAATAATGAATAAAAAATCTTTAATAAAAAAATATGCAATACAAATAAATCTGACAAAAGATATAGGAGCAGGTTGTTGATGCTTCTCTCCCTTTTTCCCTCCCTCCTTGCTCTTCTCTCTGAAAATAATAAATAAAATCTTAAAAAAAAATTTTTGTGGCATGCTGGTTGAAAATGGCTGTTTCTTTTTTTTCTTTCTCCTTCCTTCCTAGCTTCCTTCCTTCCTTTCAGTATTTATTTATTTTTAGAGAGTGGGGAAGGAGGGAGAAAGAGGGAAACATTGATCATGCCTCGACCAGGGACCAAACCCACACCCTACCATGTGCCCTGGCTGGGAATACGAAGCAGCAGCCTTTTAAACGAATGCCTGATCAACTGAGCTGCACCAGTCAGGCTGGAAACTGCTTTTCCAAGAGGTTATGCAGGACAGGGTAGGATGGATAAGCGGAAATCACCATTCTTCTTGCCTTGGGGTGGAACCAGCGCAAGCCAGCATTCTGTGGGGTGTAGGGAGGGGAATGATCTTATCAGCTTCTTGCACTTGGTGATTTGGCAGGCAAATAGTCTGAGAACTCAAGGCAGCTGTGAGAGGCTAGGAGGATATTAAAAATCCGATGAGAAGGATGAAGAGAGCCTCTTATAGATCCACACAGGAGCTTTGATATTAGGGCACCTGATTCTTAGGAGTTAGAGGCCCAGGACGTTTGGTTTTGTCCTTTATCAACATTCAGTGAGTTTGTTTCCTTTGCTGACATTCCATCAAGAACTGATACACTTGTGAAAACCATGCAAGCAAGGCCCTCACTGGTGTGATTATTAGAAAAGAGTATTTCACCCCTACCTCCCTCCAGATATTCCAGGGCTCAAGTGATTTCATGAACGAGTCTGTCTGCTCCCTTCACTGGGGACCAGTGCCCTGACTGATCTATTTGTGTCCATGGACAGTACCTATAAAAACACATGGTGACACCTCACCCCTGCTAGTGCACCCAGAACATCTCCAATGTGTGTTAAGGGTGTGGACTCTAGACAGCCCCAAAACTTTCAGTGAGGATTGTAAAGACATCCTAATTTTGATAATTCTGTGGTCTGACTACAAGGCACATAAAACATGACAGTGACCTCAAGTAACTTGGGAATAATCCAGCAAGTTAATGATATTATCAGAGATCCAGGCTTTGTTTACTTGTTCTGTCATCTAAACAATTAATAGAAAGAAATGGGAAGGCCTTACAAAGAAAAATTACAAATAAGTCACAAGTGGTTATTAAAAATTAAAAAGTTTACTTTCAATCACTAAGTCAAAGAATTATAAATTGAAACACTGGTGAGAAAGAAATAGGCTCTTCCAGTCCATAAAAAATGGACAATGAGGCCAGGAGTATAGTGAAAGCAGGGCATTTACTTACATTCTTGCAAGAGTGGGTGCCTGCTGGTGGTATCTGCTGGGCAGGCACGCGGAAGTGGGAGAGACGAACTAATTTATACCCTGATGTGAGCAATCCCTTCCCCATTTCCTCATTGGCTGAGCACTTCGGAGAGTACTTCGGAGTCACAATCTGGTGTGATTTTATCTAAAGAGATGATTGGGCAGTTTAAACTGAAGCGTGGCCACCCCTCCTTTCCTTTGTTCTCAGAGGTACCCATAACAAGATAAGACACTGATATACCTTACAAATAAGTCTCAACCCACCTGACACAATACCTACAGTTACTACAGTATTATTAACTATGTCCTCACTTTGTTAATCCTGTTACTCAGAAACTTCCTGATTTGTGGTTTAGCCTAGTTTGAGAATCACTTGCTACCTTGTTTCTTATACATTGATGTGCCATTTGCCACCTGTTAAATTTTTAAAGGTCATATGTGTTTTTTCCATTTTTAGAAGTCGCTTTTTGTTGCCTTCAGAGTTTGCTGGACACTTTTCATCTTTATTGATATCAATATTTTTTTTCTTTTAGAAAATGTCTTTCAATTTTACAAACAGTTGTTAAGAGCCAGCTCTGAAGAATTTTTTCCAAACTTGGCTTAAAATGGCAAATTATTTCTATGTGGGTTTTTAAGGGTCTTTAAGTGACTCAGAAATTTAATGCCCCCCACCCCCACAAATGAGAAAAACAAAAACAAAACCCCCCAAATTTTACCCAAGTGTTTGGGCACTTCCCAGATATACTTTTAAGTCCATAGTATGGACTTAGAAGTCCATAGTATGGTATTTTTAATATTCTAAAAATATTATAATCAATATTTTTATCTAGCACTCCAGGCTAAAACTTTCCTGTGTGGTATAAAGAAGTAACAGTAATTTCTCTTGTTACATTAAACAATTCAACCAATTTTATGGTTTTTGTTTGTAAATGCAAACCAGAAACTAGATGCAAGTACTTATTTCTGAGAGTAAACACAGCAGGTGAATTTTGGCAAACTCATAAAGCTAGATAACCAGCTCTTTTCCTGAATCTGCACAATCCACTTACAATCGGTGTCTGGCAAGAAGTGTTTATTACTGTTCCCAGTAATATTTTCATTCAAAAAGTTTTGTGTGTATTCCCTCCAGCCCCCACCCTCACCCCTTAAATTTAGTTCCTGATCTTTTTGGCCCTGAACGTGGGCAGCGGGAATCTAATTTCTCAGAAGCTCATCAATAGAGACTGCCTACTTGCTCTAGATGAGCAACTGTCAGCGTGCCCTGGTACTTAGGGCCACCAAGGGTGGCCAAATCCATTCGGGCCAGGCGAGGTATAGATCAGTTGGGGCGGGGGCGTCCTGTGATAACAGGGCTCGTCACCAAATGTCCATTTCATAGCCCTGGACAAAGCGTTTTCAGTTTATCCTTGGGAGCTCCGGGACATTAGTCTCCGGGATCACGGCGGTGGGGGTGGCGGCAGGTCCAATGCCGTACTGAGTACCTGCGCGCTCCACGGAGTTGGCTCCACCGGCAGGCGCTATCTCAGGCAGGCTAGTGGTACCACACCTTCCGCCCTTCCGCAGGCGGGGACCCGGGAAACCCGGCGGCTAAGGGAGGGGCCACAGCACTGTGAGCTATCTCTTACATTTGGGAGGTGAAGCCCTTGTCAGTTGTGCCTGCTCTTACCTTCTCACCTCTGCGCCGACACAAGTCTCCCCTGACATTATAGTATCAGTGACCCCCCAGCCTGCGCCTTCCCAGGTTGTTCGTGCACGTGAGTGCGGGCCCGCGGGGAGCTCGCGGGTGCTGTGGGTGGGCAGCCGGTGGGGCTGGGGGGCGTTGATGCGGGAAAGACTCCTTCTGTCCTGCTTTTTCGCTCCTGGGTCTCTGTCCTGAATTCCTGATTACTGACCGAGTCCCTAGGGAATAGCGGGTCTCTCCCCCTGCCACCGCAATTCCATCATGGGACAGGGACTGGGCTGATGCAGGAAGGAGGCAGCCTGGAAAGGAGGCAGAGAGATTTTGGAAAAACTTAAGGTTTGGAAAGCACAGTACATATGCTTGATGTCCTCGTGAAGCAGGAGCTGCTTCCTTAGGGTATGTTGGGAAAGTCTGGGGAACTCTTCTCCGCGTTTATATAAATGGTTATTACAGCTCTGCCTCTGAGCGTGGGGTCCCTGACATGGGAGCCCTTGACCTGCTGAGGGAGCCGTGACAGCCCTTCAGGATGTCATGTCTTGAAAGATCGGTGGGTGTTGGGAGTACATGTGGTAGAAAATAGGAAACTGTTAAATTGAGATGTTTGAGTTTCATAGTGGAAATGAAAGACAGTATAATACCCTCTAGATACATGTTCTTGCAGATTGCAAGATTTCATTTTTTTGGCTGAATAATATTCCACTGTATACTATATATATATCTTCTTTATCCATTCATTCATCCAATGGCACTTAGGTTGCTTATATACTTTGGTCAATGTAAACAATTCTGCGATGGATTTAGGGATACATACATCTTTAAAAATTGGTGTTTTGGGTTTCTTTGAATAAATACCCAGAAACAGGATTGCTGGGTCCTTCTTTATTTCTTGTTTTAAAATCTTTGTCTCATATAAGTATTGCTGCTTGAATTTTTAAAATTTTCATTTTGTATGAAATATCTTTTTCCATTCTTTAACTTTCAATCTGTGTCTTTCCAACTGATGTGTGTCTCTTGTGGCCAGCGTATATATGGGTCTTTCTTCTTATCCTATGTCTTTTGACTGGCATATTTACATGTAAAGTCATTATTGATATGTATCCATGTGATTTCACTTATATGAAGAATCTTTAAAAAAATAAATGAATGAACAAAACAGAAACAAACTCACAGATTCAGAGAACATTTGATGGTTGCTAAATGGGAGCAGGGTTGGGGGATGAGTGAAAAAGGAAGAAATTAAGACATGCAAATTGCCAGTTATAAAAATAGTCACAGGAATATAAGGTACAGCATGGAGGATATAGTCAATAATATTGCAATAACTGCATGTATAGTATCAGATGGGTGGTAGACATATGAGGTGATCATTTTGTAAGGTATATCAGTGTCTAATCACTATGTTGTACACCTGAAACTAATATAATATTGCATGCCAGCTGTAATTGAAAAATAAAAAAATATTTAAAAAATGATAAAATAAAATAGAACTAGCAATCAGAAAAGTGAATATGATACACAAATTGAAAATTCAGACTGCTTTTTCAGAAAATAATGTGTTGGTATAACTGATTCTGTGTGTGGTGGTATGTTAAAAGGGCTGCTTGGTAAACCCATGTCTTTCCGCAAATGTGTGAAACTAGAGTTGACACCAGTAATTAAAAACTTATTGAGCATGGAAGTTTCTATAAGGTGAAGCAAAAATTTGATAATATTAACACCTTTAAAGGGATTAACCAATATGTTTTATCTTTTCCTTTTCCCCAAGACATAGTTTGTCCGCAACTTTTGATGGTGTGCTGGAGCATTAGTGAGTTCTTTGTGATTTTTCTGTGGATAATTTAGTGATTAACTTTAAAATTTAAACAGCTTATTATAATAATGAAAAATAATACTGAAGTAGTTAGAACAAAACCAAAAAATAGAAGACCAAAAAAGTTAGTTTGCAAACCTAGCAAATAGTTAAGAAAATGGCTTGTAATGATGCATAGTTCTATTTTTCTGCCTAATCGCAGACATATAGAAGAAGCTCATTCCACTTTCAGAAAAAAAGTAGATTCATAGTAACAAATGTTTATTGGTCATCTTTGTTCCAGATCCTGGGCATTCATCAAAAGCGTCCTATTCTTTTACATCAAGGTGGTATTGAAGTACACATACTCAAAATCTATTTCTGCAATTATTTTAAAATCACTTTTTAATTTCCAGTTATAGTTGACATACATTATGATATTATTTTCAGGTGTATACCCCAGTGATTAGACATTATGTAACTTACTAACTGATAATCCTGATAAAGCTCACACCCATCTGACATCACTCATAGTTGTTAGAATATTATTGACTGCATGTATTCCCTATGCTCTTGACACCCCCATGACTATTCTGAAACAATCAATTTGTACTTCTTAATCTCTTCATCTTTATCCTCCAAATCCCCTCCCTTCTGTCAACTGTCAAAATGTTCTGTGTCTATGAGTCTGTTCCTGTTCTGCTTGTTCATTTATTTTGTTTTTTAAAATCAGTTGTTATAGATATGTATTTATAGCCATTTTATTCATATCTCTGATCTTTTACCATTCTTTAAGATGTTATTTATTATTTTCAGAAAGAGGGAAGGGAGAGAAACAGAGAGGGGGAAACCCATCAATGTATGGTTGCCTTCACCTGCCTCCAGCTATGGACCTACCTGGAGACCTGGCTTGCAACCTGGTTATGTGCCCTGTCTCCCTCAGCCTCAATCACCATTGGTTTTTACAGCCAGAAGTTATGGGGCCTTCTATTCCTGACCATCGAACCCTGAGCTGGGGGCCTTACATGGGGCTGGTACCTCAATGGGAACTTCTGCAGAGACATGTCCCTCCCAATTTTTATCCCCCAATGTGTGGGTGTGGGACCAGCTTGATATGAGTTTCTACCCCTTTTACCAGTCTTGATGTGGCTTCTATTTTTTAAAAAAAGTATTTGTTAATTTCAGAGAGAGACAAATGGAGAGAGAGAGGGGGGAAAACCCATTGATCTGTTGTTCCACTTATTTATGCATTCATTGGTTGATTAAAAAAAAAAGATTTTATTTATTATTTTTTAGAGAGAGGGGCAGGGAGAGAGGCAGAGAGGGAGAGAGACATCAATGTATGGTTGCCTTTCATCCGCCTCCAGCTATGGACCTGGCTGGAGACCTGGCTTGCAACCTGGTTATGTGCCCTGGCTGGGAATTGAACCAGTGACCTTTGGGTTCGCAGGCCTGTGCCTTATCCACTGTGCCACCAGCCCAGGCTCCATTGGTTGATTCTTATAAGTGCCCTGATAGGGACTCGAACCTGAAACCTTGGTGTATTGGTACGGCACTCTAACCAAGTGAGCAACTAAGTCATTATTTTTTCAAACAAGCTCTTAATCCCTTGCTCACTCCTTTCTTCTCTGGTACCCCTATGATGCAGATATTGTTATGCTTGGTATTGTCCCAAAGGTCCCTTAGACTTTCTTTTCTTTTTCTTTTTCTTTTTTTTTTTAAGATTTTATTTCATTATTTTTAGAAAGAGGGGAAGGGAGAGAGGCAGAGAGGGAGAGAGACATCCACGTATGGTTGTGCTTCACCTGCCTCCAGCCACAGACCTGACTGGAGACCTGGTTTGCAACCTGCTTATGTGCCCTGGCTGGGGAATCGAACCTGTGACCTTTGGGTTCGCAGGCCGGCGCCTTAACCACTGTGCTACCAGCCAGGGCCCTTAGACTTTCTTCATTTTAGAAAATTACCTTTTCCTTTTTGATGCTCTGTTTGGGTGCTTACAGTTAGTTATCTTGTCTTCTAGTTTACTGATTCAGTCCTCTGCTTCATCTGACCTGCTGTTGATTCCTTCTAATGTGTTCTTCAATTCAGATATTCTATCTTCAGTACTGACTCGTTCTTTTTTATGTTAAAATTATTTTTTATGTCCTTTTAAATGCTTACTATCCTTTTAAGTTCTCATTGAATCATCCATTCTTCTAAGGTCCTTGAGCATCCTTATTACCATTGTTTTCAAATCTACATCTAGTATTTTGGTTGTTTCCATTTCACTTAATTCTTTTTCAGGGGACTCTTCTTCCCTTTGTTGATCATTTTCTTAATTTCTGGTATCAGAATGCTCTAGGGTCATTTTATATTTTCCATGCCCAACCTAACTATCAACTATTTTTTAAAGACACTCTGGTTCTTTTCTTTTTTATTTTCTTTTGTTTTCTTTCTTTCTTTTCTTCTTCCTTCTTTTCTCCTTCTCCTTCTCCTCCTCCTCCTTCTTTGATTGAGACTGTTATAAGAATCCAAGATCTGGATACTAGAGCAATTTTGAGCTTTTAATAGATTTGTTACCTAGCAAGTGCATCTCCACAAAGAGAACCAATTCCTTAAATTTCAAACATAGGACCCAATTATGGTTGCTAATTTGCATTCAGTCTATGGTAAAGAAATGAAATTGGCAGGGTTCATTGTTTTGAAAAGTTTCCAGTTTTTCTCAAATGATGACTCATAAATGCTTATAAAACAAACAGAATGAACATATGAATTTTTATTTATTAGGCTCTAAATGAGAAAGCAGTTTATTTTAGCTTATTAACTTAATTAAACTAGTATCCTAATTAATGCCTGAATATATGTGAGGAGGAGATATGCCTAGGTCATATCTTTGAGATATGGTTTTAACCTTAAAAAAAAAAAAAAGGCAACAAGCATGTATCTGAGATCCAAGAGAATTGCTATTCTGCAAGCACTGATTCAGGCAGAAATACAAATAATATTCTGATCAGGAGGTGAAGGCAAGGGATTTTTATAAGAGATGAAAGAGGGGAATAATTACATGAGTAAAAGGAAGGAGTTTCAATGAGTATTAATAAGTTAAGGAATGGATTTTTATAGGTATAGATAAGCTAGAGTAATATACTAATTCTAAAAAATTTCTTTAATTTTCAGTCCAGTAGTCATGCTGCTGTTTTCCTGTTGATTTTATAAACAGTTGTTTGGTATACAGTGTAGCTTTAAGTCCAGTACAAAGGGTATTTTGCCTAGTTTAAACCTACAAAGCATTTGAGGAGTAAGAAGTGCAAGGCAGTTCCTCTCGTATGGCAGCTGTGACTCCATTTTGAACTGGTTCTTTTTGTGTTATTCCTTACATTTTCCCCCTTTCATTGAAGTCTTTCCTTGAATGCATCACTTATCAATCCTCAGAAAGTGACACTGACCAGTTAACAGAAAGATTGTTCATCCTAAGTTACTGGGAAAGCTCCTTCCCTATATATCATTTCCCCATAGGGCAGAACATGGTTTTCTTAGAAGCCTTAGGTCACATTTGAGCCATAAGGGTGCCAGAACAGAGGAAGACTCTATTGTCATGTCTGTTCAAGGGCAAACATCTCTGTCATGTCTTGAGTTATCCCATATGAAGTCTCATAGGCCTTGGTGATCATCTCAAAACATTGAGCATCAGTTATCTGAGAGGTGTCTTTATGACATTGAGCTATGCAAAAACAGTTTTATAACAGAAATTCCTATAATAACTAGCAAAATGTTATATCCAATTTAGAGAATAAATCTGAACCAGGAGGCAATACCTGAAGACCACCAGCTGAAGATATTAGAACCATGAGGTGTCAGTGGGCACTGTGTTAAACATTTGGCTTGTGCCCAGATTTTATTGTGTATCATCTCTATTTCACAAGTAGTGTTTTATTTTAAGTGCAACAGGAAGTATTAACCACAGAGCCAGCTCCACCATTTTCATCTGGGTATGTATGGTCAAGAGCAATTCTATTATCTAACGCAACTTGAACAAGAGAATTTAAAGATTTTCCCTGGTTGACTATTGGTGTGGTGGTACCTCCAGAAAATTCCCCTAAGGTGTTTTCATAAGCTTGTAATTATGTATTTATTCATTATAATACTTACCTAAGGAAAAGGTATACTTTCCAAATCTGGCATCTTTGCTGGAGTGACATTGACTCTTTGCTGGAGTGACATTGACTATGTGCAACCAGTTGCTAGTTTTTACCTATCAAGTAGTTTAAAAGATGATATCTAATGCTGAGTTATCTTATTTTATTTTTTTATTAATTTATTGTTGTTCTGTTACAGTGGTCCCATTTTCCCCCCATTGCTCTCCCCTGCCCCACTCACTCCATCCCCTCTCCCACAGTCAATCACTGCCCTTTGTCTATGTCCATGGGTCATTCATAAAAGAAAGAGAGAAAGAGAGAGAGAGAGAGAGAGAGAGAGAGAGAGAGAGAGAGAGAGAGAGAGAGGAGAGAAGAGAAAATAAAACTGCAAACAAAATCTATTTCTGCTCAGGAGTCAGCTTTGCTATCCATTGTGGCCCAGGGGTAGTGCATGCTGGGATTTGTCTCATGTTGCTACAGTGTTCTGTCAATGAGTGTGATGCAATTCTTTATTAGGGTCTTGATGTAGATCAGTTTGTTTTGGATGCATTGGAGACAATATAGGTATATTGTTTTGAATATAGGTATCTTTGTTTTGAATATAGGTTTAATACTCTGAGTTACATGGGAAGATGCCCATGTCCAGCCTCAATGCATGGTACTTCTTATTGCCATGCATCTCCCTGCACACTGATTGGTAAGGCTGCTGGGAACCCTGTGAGCTAGGTACCAGGCTACTTTTTCCAAGGAGATGCTCATGTTTGCTTTCCTGTTAACTATGCAGACAGTTGTTTGGATTACAGTTGTCCATATTAGAAAGATCCAAAGATGTAGATAATTTTTATGAGTTTATTTGAGCCAAACTGATGACATGATGGGGAGCAACATCTCAAATGCTCTAGGGAACAAGAGTTTTTGTTGTGACTTTTTTTTTCAGCTTGTTTTATGTATTTGAAATGAAGGAGGGGAAGATGAGAGAAGACAAGCAGAGGTTAGATTATGAAATAGTTAACAAGATTATGTCCTGCTTGAGGGTTAAGGTTCTCTCTAAATGGTATTATTTCTGGTATTTCAAAGGCTTGTTAACTGGGATTCATAAGAACAATGGACAGGGCTGGTTTAAAACCTTTCACTAAACAGATTTTAGGCCTGGAGTGTGGCTACCCATCATGACCTGCCCCAGTAAGAATTAATGAGTAGATCACCCCATAGGTTACTTTCCATAGAACCTCTTCACCCCAATCCTCTTTCTTTTGTCTATTCAATGCTGCTTTAGGCTCAATGAAAAAGGTTATTTTGCCATATTTGAATAATCTAGTTAAGGGGAGAGAACACTTTTCTCTATTCTTTTAGGTTGTGATGACAGGCTTGCAAATTAACTTCATGAAAGGCACATTAGAAAATAAAAAATAGATCATATTTAATCATGTGGGAAGAAAGAGATATTAGACACTGAGGCATCAAATCAAGAGAAGGAGATGGGGAAAGAACACTTATGGGAGAATAGATGGTTTTTAGGAAGGATAAATGGGCCCTTAGGAAAATAGATGGGAAAATCACAGTTTTAAAAATATATATATATTTTATTATGTTATTATAGTTTTCCCAGTTTTTCCCCTTTTGCCCCCATATACTGAGTCTGCCCCCAGGCAATCCCCACATCATTGTCCATGTCCATGGGTCATGCATATATGTTTTTGGTTACTCTATTCCCTAGCTCTACTTTACATCCCCATGGCTATTCTGCAACTACCAGTTTGTGCTTCTTGGCCCCTTTACTTTTTCACCCATCCCCTCAAACACCCTCCCTTCTGGCAACCATCAAAGTGCTCTCTGTATTTTTTTTTTTTTTTATAACTTTATTGTTGTTGTATTACATCCATCCCCTTTTTGTTCCCCTCTGTCCCCCTCCCCACCTACCCATTCCCCCCAAAGTCAATCCCACCTGTTGTCCATGTCCATGGTTCCTTTATACTAGGTTCTTGTCTAATCTCTGTATTAATGATTCTGTTTCTGTTATGTTTATTTATTTTTTAGAATCAATTGTTGCTAGATATGTATTGCCATTTTATTGTTCATTTTTTTTTTTCATTTTCTTCTTCTTAAAGAAGACCCTTTAACATTTCATTTAATAATGGTTTGGTGGTGATGGACTCCTTTAGCTTTTTCTTGTCTGGAAGCTTTTTATCTGCCCTAGGATTTTGAATGATAGCTTTGCTGGATAGAGTAATCTAGGTTGTAGGTCCTTGCTTTTAATCATTTTGTATGTTTGTTGCCAATCCCTTCTAGGTTGCAAAGTTTCTTTTGAGAAATCAGCTGACAGTCTTAATGGGACTCCCTTGTAGTTAACTAACTGCTTTTCTTTCTTACTGCTTTTAAGATTCTCTTTGTGTTTAACCTGTGATATTTTGTTTTTAATCTTTGATATTTTAATTATAACATCTTGGTGTGGTCCTCTTTGGGTTCATCTTGTTTGGGACTCTGCACTTCCTAGGATTATATGTCTATTTTCTTTACCAAATTAGGGAAGTTTTCTGTTGTAATTTGTTCAAATAGATTTAACATTTTTTGCTCTTTCTCTTTTTCTTCAACTATGCTCATGATGTAAATGTTGGTACACTTCAAAGTTGTCCCAGAAGCTCTTTACACTATCCTTATTTTGGGGGTGCTTTTTTTCTTCTTGCTATTCTGATTGATTGTTTTTTGCTTCCTTGTGTTTCACATTCCTGATTTGATTCTGGCTTTGTCCACTTGTCCACCCTACTGGTGATTCCCTGTGAATTATTCTTTATTTCAATTAGTGTATCCTTTGCCTTTAAAAAAATTCTTTTGAGTTCCTCATTAATCTTGAACATTCTCATAACAAATGTTTTGAGCTCTACATCTAGTGGATTGCTTATCTTCATTTTGTTTAGTTCTTTCTTTTTTTTTTTTTTTTTTTTGAGTTTTGTTGTGTGCTTTCATTTGGGCCATGTTTCTTTGTCTCCTCATTTGGCAGTCTCCCTGTGTTTGTTTCTATGTATTTTAGGTAGAGCTGATACATCTCCAGGCTTGGTAGAGTGGCCTAATAAAGTAGGTGTCCTGTAGAGTCCAGTGGCACAGCATCCCCTATTACCCTAGTTGGGTAATCAAGCTATGCCTACCATGTGTACACCCTCCTGTTAAAGCTGAGCCTTGCTTGCTGTTGGCATGTTCAAGATCAGCTATCAATTGTGTTCTCTCTGATTTCACATAGCATAAGCTACAAAGTTATATCCAAATGGCTGCTACTTATGCTGGGCTTGGAGGTATGCAGGTGAGGTGCAGCTATGAATCAAGGTTGGCTGATGCTAGTGTCAGGCCTGGGGCTACTTAGAAAGAGATATGGGGCTCATTGAAGCCAGAAGCTGCTTTTTTGAGAGCATTTAGGAAAATATGAAGAATGGGCCTTTGTATGGAAAAGATACTGGAAACAGCTTAAGTGGGCCCGAAAGTTGGGTTGGACATGACCTCAGTAAATCACTGAGGTCGGCAAACAATGTGAGTCACATTGATGGAGTCTCAGATATGGTGCTTACCTGCTGACTGTGGGTCTGTGGGGTAGGGCGTAGAAAAGGAACAATGACTTATGCCAGCATTTCTGTCTAGAGAAAGCTGCCACCCACTTTGCCTTGAATCCAGACAATTTTGTTATTCCTCATATGTCTTTTGTATCTTTTTATCTGCTGCCCCCATACTGGAGCTCAGAGGGAAAGTCTGTGTTAGGACTGTGCATGGGTTCTTTAAGAGGAATTGCCTGAGTCCAGAAGTTTCTGTCTTCCACAGCCTCAATCCCCATGGTTTTTATAGCCAGAAGTCATGGGAACTTTTCTTCCTGGCACTGGGTCCCTAGGTCAGGGGCCTGGCATGTGGCTGGGACCCATTGCCCCTCAGATATCCATCCTGATTTTTATCTGCCACATGTGGATGTAGGACCAGCCCCATTCTGCATCTCAGATCCTCTTTTCAGTCTCAGTGTGGTTTCTTCTTTAATTCTGTAGTTGTTTTCTTTAATGCTGTAGTTGTAAGACTTCCATTCAGCTCAATTTCTGACAGGTATGAATCATATTTGCTCTATAGTTTAGTTGTAATTTTGAAGTTGTTGTGTGAGGAGGAGAACCATGTTTATCTACACTGTCACCTTGACTGGAAGTCCAATGACAGGTTCTTTTTTATTTTAAGTGTGTGCTTGCTTATCTTCATCTCAGGTGGCAAGAGTCAATTTTCCTGGTTGCCTCTGGGGAGATTTATGACAATTAAATTCTTTATGAGACATATAAGTGATTTAGGAAGTCAGATGCATTCAACTAAATATAATGGGTAGGCTACAGCAGAATATTCAACAGTCACTTCCCCTCTGACCCTGCCCAGTAATGAGGCCTTAACACCATCCTTGGGTATGTTTAGGACCTTCCAACTATCTCCTGTGAACTCTAAACCATCCAATCATTTTCTTCATTTTTGCTTGAATGTCTAAAAAGTATATGCTCCAATCTGAGCATCCTGATATTGTGTCCTGAAATCAAAGTAGAGAAAGCATTTCTAGAAAAGAATATTCAATTCTGTTAGTGTTACTGATAGTTTGCCTAAGGCAAGGACTTAGAATTGATCATTAATATAGAAGAACCCACGTAATTGTCTACATGTTAAAACGGTGGATATTATGGTCTGTGAATAGTATTTTAATTAAAATATTGGTCATTGGCTATGTCACTTTGGCAGCCACCATATTAACCTAGAGTGGTTTTAATAGATGGGTGGGGTGAGATGAAAACCTGAGTTGAGTGGGTTTAAGAAGGAATGGGAAGGAGAGGACATGGAGGGCAATGGACAGGAAAGAAAGTTTGACTCAAGAGGGAAGTCAAAATTTGGAATTTATATGCCATATTTAATAAGAGGAGGGAAGTGTGAATAGGTTGAAGCATTATAGAATTTTTATGATCAGTAGAAAAGGAAAAATTGATGCTGGGGAGAAAGAAGTGGGGTTGTGAATATTACTAGAGAGATGTCCTTTCTTGAAGAAAGGGAATGAGAAGCATTACATGAGCAGAGGGTTAACCTGAGGTAGAAATAGAAGGAATCCTAGTGTAGTTGGCCTCTGACAAATAGATGAAATGGGCTGGAAAGATAAATGAATGAAAGATCGGAAAGAAATGTTGAATGAAGATAGGGCCTTTTTTTTTTTTTTTAAATAACTCCAAGGTGGGAGCATGCATGGAAGAAATAATGGGGAGGGCAAGATCACTAGAGAAGAAAAGGTTACAGGGCTGTGGAGACCAAGGACAAATCTCTTTATGGATTTTTTAAATTCCCTGCAGTTACTAAAATCTAAACTTCAAAATTGTATACAACAGTATAAATCCATTGACTCTTGGTGGAAAACATTTCACACTAGGAAGCTCAATTGGATTTGGATCTGTAGAATTTATTTAAAAATTGAAATTAATACATTATTGCAAAATGAGGACCCCAAAGAGGTTGGGGTGGTTTGTCATTTATGAGAATCTTGTTTATAATCCTCAGTTTTTAATCAAAAGTCTTCCTTCCTTGGGTGTCTCACAGACATCTAAAACTGCGATGGAGCTGAGCCCCTGATCTTTGACATCCTCCTTGTGATCACCTAGCTCATCTCCTTGTCTAAGCATGTCTCACCTGGCTTTCTGCAATAGCTTCTAACTGGCCCTTGTTTCCAAAAGTGCCATACAGTAGCTAGAGTGGTCTTTTTACTAAAAAAAAAAAAAAAATTAATATCATGCAACTGCTTAAAAGGCCTCAGTGGCTTCTCAATGACAGTACAAACCTCCTTTGATGTGTTTCTCCTTCTCTGTCTGACCAACCTCGGCCTCAGGACCACTGTAATTGCTGCAATGGTGTGGGCGGGGGCCTAGAATGTCAGACTTGATTGCCCCCTTGGCCTGACGACTTCAGTGGTCTGGATCCAACTGTACATTCCTGAGCAGTCTTTGGTTGTGACTATAGTGTCAACCCTGGCTTCTTGAGTGGATCTGTCAAATCAGAGGCAATGTGAACACCCATTAATCAATACAGAACATTTAAAATGCAAGAGTTAGTTTATGGAAGTTAAAATTTAGATTTTTGAATTACTCCCTAACAGTATTTAATACTATCTTTCCTTTTCATTTATTCATAAATTTAGCAACCACCTGACATGACTTGTGAACCTTAACTTTTTGCCAGGGCTACAATCTCTTGGCATTAGCCTTGGTAAATACTTGGACATATGGGCTTACACAGCAAGTCCATTTGACTTGGAGACAGCATGCTGTTCCCCATTTCCTGGTGTTATCTCTAGGAAAAGCATGTAAAAGAGAGGCCTGTGCTCCTACTAGCATGTGCCATCATTTCACTGTGGCAGGTATCTGCTGAGAACTTTAGACCTAACCTGTGTACTTTTTACCTATGTGCAGCTTTCATTGTATTATGCATTCTGTTTAAAATGGGTTCTCAGATTAAGAGCATGGTAAAAAGTAAAACAGAGGATGGTATTTAAAATGCAGGTTACCATTCTCATAATAGATATACCAGCATCTCTGGAAGAAGACCGTTCAAACTTCAAAAAAGTAAAAATGTGGCCTCACTAGTTACAGAGCAACAAGAGGAGGGGAAAGGTGACATAGGTAGACCACCAAAAAAGGGACCTTTGGAAAGGGAGAGAGAATCTCATTAATCCCAAGACCTTTGATCCTTTTTGAAAGGACTCTTCCAGCTGACTAAGAAATATAAGTCCCAATGAAAAAGTAATCAGGTTCAGATGTGTTGGAAAGCACCTGGATTTCTCTCTTTTTTTGAGGGGGGGATTCATTTTATTTCTAAATAATATTCAGACACTGCTAATTCTTGATTTATAAATAGACTATCATTTAACTTCCTATTACAGTCAGTGATAGACTCTTAATCATCCCTTTTTCTTCTCATCTTTAAAAGAATTATTTCTTTGTTTAAAGTATATTTCATTGATTATGCTGTTACAGTTGTCCCAAATTCTTTCCCCTCTGTTCTGTTCCACCCAGGACCCCCCTTCCCTCTTGAAGTCCCACCCCACTTAGTCATGTCCATGGGTCATGCATATAAGTTTTCTGATTTCACCCTTTCCTCTATTATTCTTAACTTCTCCCTGTCTATTTTGTATCCACCAATTACGTTTCCTAATCCTAATCCCTCCATCATTTCCCCATTTCTCCCCCTTCCCCCTCCCAGTTGATAACCCTCCCAATGATCTCCATACCTATGATTTTGATCTATTCTGGTTGTTTGCTTAGTTAGGTTTTTTTCTTTTTTTAGGTTCTGTTGTTGACAGATGAGAGTTTGTTGTCTTTTTAACATTCATAATTTTGATCCTCTTTTTCTTAATAAGTCCTATTAACATTTTTTAAAATTTAATTTTATTGTTGTGGTATTACATCCATCCCCTTTTTGCTCCCCTCTGTCCCTCTCCCCACCCACCCATTCCCCCCCAAAGTCAATCCCATCTGTTGTCCATGTCCATGGTTCCTTTATACTAGGTTCTTGTCTAAGCTGTTCCCCTTCCTTGCCTCTTCCTCCCTCTCCCCCACTCCCTTCTCCCTGACCACTGAAGGCCTATTCACTGTATTCATATATTTGGTTCTGTTTTGCTTGTGTTAGTTTTGTTCATTATTGTCCTGTAATGGGTGAGATCATATGGTATTTGTCCTTCACTGACTGGCTTATTTCACTAAGCATAATTCTTTCTAGTTCCATCCATGTTGTTGCAAAGGGTACAAGTTCCTTCTTTCTTTCTGCTATATAGAATTCCATTGTGTAAATGTACCAAAGTTTTTTGATCCCATCATATGCTGATGGGCACTTAGGCTGTTTCCAGCACTTGGCTATTGTAAATAGTGCTGCTATGAATATAGGTGTACATAAGTTCTTATGAATTGGTGTTTCATGGTGTTTTGGGTATAGTCTAAGTAGTGGAATTTCTGGATCAAAAGGCAGTTCCATTTTTAGTTTTTTGAGGAAACCCCATGCTGTTTTCCACAGTGGCTGCACCAGCCTGCATTCCCACCAACAGTGTATGAGGGTTCCCTTTGCCCCACATCCTTGCCAACACTTATTCGTTGATTTGTTGATGATTGCCATTCTGACAGGTGTGAGGTGGTATCTTATTGTGGTTTTAATTTGCATCTCTCTGATGGCTGGTGATGTTGAGCATTCATTCTTATGCCTCTGGGCCCTTAGTATGTCTTCCTCAGTGAGTTGTCTGTTCAGGTCTTTTGTCCACTTTTTAATTGGGCTATCTGTCTCTCTGGTGTTGAATTGCATCAGTTCTTTATATATTTTGGAGATCAAACCCTTGTCTGAGGTATCATTGGCAATTATGTTTTCCCATACAGTTGGTTTCCTTTGGATTTTGCTGGGGTTTTCTTTAGCTGAATAGAATCTTCTCTGTTTGATGTAGTCCCATTTGTTGATTTGTTCTTTTATTTCCTTTGCCCTTGGTGAAGTATCAGTAAACATATTTCTGTGTAGGATATCAACAATTTTACTGCCTATATTTTTCTCCAGAACTTTTATGGTGGCACTGCTTATGGTTAAGTCCTTTATCCATCTTGAGTTTATTCTGGTGTATGGTGTAAGTTGGTGGTCTAGTTTTGTTTTTTTGCATGTTTCTGTCCAGTTCTCCCAATACCACTTGTTGAAGAGACTGTTTTTTCTCCATTTTATGTTCCTTCCCACTTTGTCTAATATTAATTGACCATAGAGTCCTGGGTTTATTTCTGGGATCTCTATTCTGTTCCATTGATCTATATGTCTATTCTTATGCCAGTACCAGACTGTTTTGATGACAGTAGCTTTGTAGTGTAGTTTGATGTCCGGTATTGTGATTCCTCCTTTGTGTTTCTTTCTCAAGATTGCTGAGGCTATTCGTGGGCATTTTTGGCTCCTTATAAATTTTTGAAGTATTTTTTCTATTTCTGTGAAGTTTGTCATTGGTATTTTAATTGGGATTGCATTGAATCTATAGATTACTTTGGGTAGTATGGATGTTGTAATGATGTTAATTCTTTCCATCCATAAACATGGTATATGCTTCCATTTATTTGTATCTTCCTTAATTTCTTCCTTCAATGTTCTGTAGTTTTCTGAATATAGGTCTTTTACCTCCTTGGTTAAGTTTATTCCTAGATACTTTATTTTTGTTGTTGCAATGGCAAATGGGATTTGTTTTCTAGCTTCTATCTCTGATGTTTCATTATTGGTATACAAAAGTGCTTTTGATTTCTGGATATTGACTTTATATCGAGCTATTTTGCTAAATTTTCTTATTAGGTTGAGTAAGTTTTTGGTGGAGCCAATTGGGTTTTGTATGTACACTATCATATCATCTGCAAACAATGACAGTTTGACTTCCTCCTTTCTAATTTGGACACCTTTGATTCCTCTTTCTTCTCTGATGGCTATGGCTAGAACTTCCAAGATGCTGTTGAACAGAAATAGAGAAAGTAGACAGCCTTGCCTTGTTCCTGATCTTAGGGGGAAAGCTTTTAATTTTTGCCCATTGAGTAGGACATTGGCTTCAGGTTTCTCATGTATGGCCTTCATTATGTTGAGGTATGCTCCCTCTATTCCCATTTTGCTGAGGGTTTTTATCATAAATGGTTAGTGTACTTTATCAAATGCTTTTTCAACATCTATTGATATGATCCTATGGTTTTTGTCTTTCAATTTGTTGATGTGGTGTACTATATTTATTGATTTGCAAATGTTGTACCATCCTTGCATCCCTGGGATGACACCCACTTGATCATGGTGTATGATCTTTGTAATGTACTGCTGAATCTGGTCGGCCAATATTTTGTTGAGAATCTTAGCATCTATGTTCATCAGAGATATTGGCCTATAGTTTTCTTTCTTAATTGTGTCTTGACCTGGTTTTAGGATTAGAATAATATTGGCCTCATAGAAAGATTTTGGGAGTCTTCCCTCTTCCTGGAATTTTTGGCATAGGTTGAGAAAGATAGGAGTTAGTTCTTCTTTAAATGTTTGGTAAAATTCACCTGTGTAGCCATCTGGTCTGGGTCTCTTGTGCTTTGGGAGATTTTTGATTACTTCTTCACTAGTTGTTATTAGCCTACTCAGGCTTTCTGCTTCTTCTGGATTCAGTTTTGGTAGATTATACATCTTCAGAAATTTGTCCAATTCATCCAGGTTGTCAAATTTCTGGTCATATAGTTGTTTGTAGTAATTTCTTACAATCCTTTCTATTTCTGAGGTATCAGTTGTGATTTCCCCTCTTTCATTTCTGATTCTGTTTATTTGGGTCCTCTCTCTCTTTTTCTTGATGAGTCTGGATAAGGGCTTGTCAATTTTGTTTATTTTTTCAAAGAACCAGCTCCTGGACTTGTTGATTCTTCAAATTGTAGTTTGAGTCTCTTAAGTTATCTAGTTCTGCTCTGATCTTGATGATTTCCTTCCTTCTGCTTTCTCTGTTTTTTTTTTTTTTTTGGGGTTTTGTTTGTTGTTGCTCCTCTAGTTCTTGGAGCTTTATGATTAGGTTGTTTGCATAAATTTCTTGTGACTTTTTTAGGTAGGCCTGTATTGCTATAAATTTCCCTCTGAGGACTGCCTTTGCTGTGTCCCATAGGTTTTGGACTGTTGTGTATTCATTGTTATTTGTTTTTAGAAACTTTTTGATTTCATCTTTGATCTCATTGTTATCCCCCCTTAACATTTCATATAATAATGGTTTGATGTTGATGAACTTCTTTAGCTTTACCTTATCTGAGAAGCACATTATCTGCCTTTCCATTCTGAATGATAGCTTTGGTGGATAGAGCAATCTTGGTTGAAGGTCTTGCTTTTCATTACTTTGAATATTTCTTGCCAGGCCCTTCTTGCCTGCAAACCTTCTTTTGAGAAATCAGCTGATGATCTTCTAGCAACCCTTTTTCAGGTAACTCTCTTCTCTTGCTGCTTTGAAGATTCTCTCTTCACCTTTAACCTTTGGCATTTTAATTATGATGTGTCTTGGTTTAGTCCTCTTTGGGTCTAGCTTGTTTGGGACTCTGTGCTTCCTGGACTAATATGTCTATTTTCTTCATCAAATTTTGGAAGTCTTCCTTCATTATTTTTTTCTCACAAGTTTTCAGTTTTTTGCTCTTTCTCTTCTCCTTCTGGCACCCTTATGCTTCAGATATTGGCACATTTAAAGTTCTCCCAGGGCTTCCTACCCCTCTTCTTGTTTTTTTCAATTCTTGTTTTCTCTTTCTGTACTGGTTGATTCCATATAATCCAAATAATTGATTTGAACCCTTGTTTCTTTCCCTTTACTGTTGGTTTTATGTGGAGTTTTCTTTGTCTCACATAGTCTAGCCTTCACTTCTTCCCTTCTACATTGCTATACTTAAGCATATCTGTCACGTCTGTGAGTGTCTTTAGCACCAGTGTTCTAAACTGTGCATCTGCTAAGCTGGCTATCTCCTCATCTGTTCAATTGCCTATTCTTCAATGTTTAGTTCGCCTACTGGGACCTTGATATGTTCCTTTTTTTTGAGCCATAGTTTGTCTCCTCAACTTGACAGGCTGCTGTGTTTGCTTCTGTGTCTTAGGTATAGCCGTTACATCTAAGGGGCAGAGTCTTAGGTATTCATCAGTACAGATGACCTGTTTCACCATGTTGTGACACTGCATGTTGGGGAGAGGTCTGAGGGAAAATAATGCTGCTTACTCAGCCCTTGTTCCTTTCTTAGGCCTTTCTCCTGCTTCCCATATGGGACTAGCACCTCTCTAGAAGTTGCCCTAGCTTGTGGTTTCCAGAGTGGGTTGGTCTGTGGATGTCCTTGGATCATGGGGGTCTCTAAATAGACAGACTATGTTGAGAGACCTGCATTTTCTTTCTCCACCTCAACCTCCATTGGTTTTCATGTCAAAAGCAATGTGGCTTTATTTTTCTCCAGCACTTGCACCATGAGCTTTGTGGTCTGATTGGGTGCTAGGAGCAGTCAACAGATGTCACTACTTTAGTTTTTAACGTGTGGCTGTGCTTTCCGCTGGTTGGCCATAGTCACCATCCCACCACAGCTGCCGCATTGCCAAGCCATTGCCAAGCCAGGTCTGCCCCTCCTACCTGTCTGGATGACTATTTCTTCTTCATATGTTTTGTTGGTTGGACTTGCATGCAGCTCGATATTCTGTAGTTGTCTTTAGTTTTGAGGTAGATATATCTGTTCTGTGTTTTGGAGGAAAATGCAGTGTGGCTGCTTACGTATCCATCTTGGATTCTCTTCTAGATTCCTTTTATGTAAGTATCTGCAGTCTTTATCATTAGGTCTGGGAAACAGAAAGTGATAAAAATCCAGTGTGGACAAGCTGATGCTATGGAAACAAGAAAGCAGCAGCAAGGTGGGAAGTTGATTTTTGTTATAAAGACATTAGATGGGATATAGCTGTATAGTATAATGCATATCCAGTGAGAGCAGCACCTATGCCCAGAAGGTTTTTACCTATAAGGAAGATTAATGTTTACTTGTAGGAAGTTAACTTTTAGTGAGTCATCTAAACCTGGTATGCTATATTAACTAGAGATTGAGTAGTCTGAGGTTAATATAGTGCTGAGGTGTTGTTTTCTGTATTTTGTAATTATTAGTATATATTATTTGTTTCAGCTTAGAGTAATTGTTTGTTCCCTTTTGATGTTAGAAGTTTAAAAAGTTTATTTTTTAGTGTAATGTGCATCTGCTGGATGGTGTGTGTTGGTTATAGCTGTCTATTAATTTGATTCATAACTTACTAAAATTAGTAAGGCCCTGTTTTGTTGCAAATGGAGATGAGGTCCAGGCTCTTGGTGGTTGTGAACAAAGAATTGGACTGATCACATAGATATTGTAAAGCAAAGCAAGCAAAAAATTTATTAAGGAAAGTACACTTCCCAAGAAATGGGAGTGGGCTGCCTCTGGCCTGGGAATGGCTCTCTTCTATTGAAGGGTTACAGGCTTAATAGGGCTTTTACTGAATTTCTAGACATGCAATCTCCCATGATCCTCCTTGATTGCCTCCTTGGGGAGGAATTTACAGTGCTAATTATTATCAAGTCTCACAAGGCAATTCTTGGAAATCAGGATGCTGACCGATGACAGCTGCAGTGGCTCAGGGTTTCCTAGTCTATTTCCTGCTTCAACTTCTTCCTGCAAGATATGGTTCTCAAAAATTCTTTTTAGGGCATTGCTAAGGGAGGATGATCAATATTTTGTATCTACCTCCTGCTGGAATGGAACCATAGACCCTGGCTGCTGAGAACCATGAAACTCACCCTGTCTTATCTAGTAGTTAGGGAGGAATTCCTGTGACTAGCATGAACGCTTAGTGTTTTGAGGTTATGGCATCAGATTCCTTAGGGATTGGTTGAAAACCCTGGAGCATCGTCATCCTGATGTAGCAAGTCTGGAAGAAATAAATTTAGCCAACAGGTTAAAGATGCAAGGGCCAAAAGATTAATCAGCAGAGGTAGAAATAAGTTACTGAGGGAATGTATCCCTTAATGTATGCCAGATAATTTCTGGGTTTCTGGGATACAATCCTTTTAGCCACATTGCTTGTTGTAATATTTGATCAGTACGGGCTCTATTTGCCCTGATGAGTTTACCAGGATATGTGAGCTAGAGTGCAAACCCCGCCCTCCTGGGCCAATAAGTAATCTACTTGAAAGTCCACTTGGGTTCCTGGGCTCGCAAGAGTACTTTGAGGCTTGGATTGTGTGTTAGTTTATTTGGCTCAAAGTACTGTTAGGGGGATATTCCTCCTAATGCTGCCCAGATTCTGTCTTGACCTAGGTCTGGGTGCTGAAGTTGGCATGACTAACTTGTTTCTCTCTCAGGTTGCCCACTGTATTGCGGTTGACAATGGCAAACCCAGCAATTATTAAAAGGTTTGCCCCAGAGCAAATCTTGGGTAATTTAGAAAGGAGGGTTATTGACCCAAGAAGCAGTAGCAAAAGTGCAGATTATTAATAAGATGAGGTTTCATGCTGCCTTATCTTTAAGGTTTCTTCTTGAGCAGGAATTTGATATCCTCTACGGGTTCACAGGCATAGGTGGAGTTTGAATTCTTTTGCTGGGCTGGGGAAGGATATGTGATTTTACCCTAGAAATATGGACCCAACTATCTACCAATAGCAGTTTCACAACTATGGTAGTTTTTGGGACAACCTGGCTGGGTTCCTCCATTTACAACTAAGATGATTTTTAGGGGATCACTCTTTCCAAGTTTTGAGATGTACCCAATCCCCTGGAGAAGCAGTGGCCCTGAATTCTTCTTTAGGAGCAGGAAGACCTTATTTCCATATTCCTATTGTACATGTCCTAAGTTTATTATACAGTTAACTGCCTGATGGGTTTCTGTACCAAATATCAGATCTAGAGTTAAGAAAGCCTGTCAAGCAGCATCTCAAATGGACTGCGTCTAGTATGACTTTAGGGGAGCCCCTGATTCCCATGAGTGTTATAGGTAGTATTTTACCCCAATTTTCAGAAGTTTCTTCAATATCCTTTTCAAGATCTGCTCTGTCTGTTCTACCTTCCCAGATGACTGAGGTCTCTAAGTTAAATGAAGGTAATATTTTATGCCTAGAGCGTCAAAATTAATTGAATGTTCTTGGATATAAAGGATGGCCCATTATCATTTGTAGGGAGAGTGAGGGACCAAACTGGTTGTTTCCTGTAGGAGGGGTTTTGCTACTTCGTCCTTGTTGGAAAAGCCTCCATCCATCCAGTAGAGGTATCTATCAGGATTAATAACTATTTATATCCTCTACAGGGAGGCATTTTGGCAAAGCTAATCTTCCAATCTTTTCCTGGATAAGTTCCTCTTTGCTGAATAGGCTCTAATAGTGGGGGAAGGGATGTATTTTCCAAGATTGTTGTAGGCAGGCCAGGCAAATATTCTTTATGGTAGTTGTTAGTCCTTTGTCTACAAATGCCTGGGGAAGGAAGAGTTTTTGGCTAATGTATATCCAGTGTCCTTCATGGATGCCCCCTTTCTTCAAAGCTGAAGTTTTCTCGCCCTGGCTGGTGGCACAGTAGATAAGGCACTGGTCGGCAAACCCAAAGGTTGTTAGTTCGATTCCCAGCCAGGGCAACATAACCAGGTTGCAAGCCAGGCCTTCACCCAGGTTGGTAGCTGGGGCAGGTAGAAGCCAACCATACATTGATGTCTCTCTCCTGCTTGGCCTTTCTCCCTTCCCCTCTCTCTAAAAATAATAAATTATTTTTAAAAATCTTTAAAAATAAATAAATACTCCCCCTGCCCCAAAAGCTGAAGTTTTCCTCACAGATGTACAGTTGGGCTTGATATCTGAGCTGCTCATAGAGGGGATCAAGGTCACACTTTGGGCACTGTCTAGTGCTGCTTCCTTTGCCTCTTGGTATGCCCTTCTATCTAATCCAAAGGATATAGGGGACATATCCTTCTGGTGACATTTACAATGCATGGCTGCCACTTGCTCAGGGAACTTAACTGCATCTAATAGAATTAGGATTTCTGGTTCATGTTTAATGGGAGCATTTTTTTCTTTCTAAAAAACTCTTGCATGATGTATTATAATATTTTAAAATATTTTATTTATTTATATTTAGAGAGAGGGGAAAGGAAAGAGAAAGACAGGAAGAGAAACATCAACGTGTGGTTGCCTCTCATGCTTCCCAACTGGGCACCTGGCCCACAACCCAGGTGTGTGCTCTGACTGGGAATTGAACCGTGACCCTATGGGTCCCAGGCCAGCACTGAGCCACACCAGCCAGGGCTGCTGGGGGGAATTTCTAATAGTAAGGAACACCCTTTCTTCCCATATGGCAGCATGAATATGCAGAACAAGGAAGGCATATTTGGAATCTATAGAGATATTAATCAATTTTCCTTGTCCTAGAATAAAGCTTGGGTAATGGCCATAATTTCAGCCTTTTGCGCCAAAGTCAAGGGTAGGAGTTATGCCTCAATGGTGTCATATAAACTAACTACTGCATATCCCACCTGTCACTGCCCATCTATGCAAAACTGTTTCCATCAGTCAACCAATGTTTGTCAGGGTTTTCTAAGGCTTGGTCTAGCAAATCAGTTGTACTGGCATAGGTAAAATTAATCATCTCTGCGCAGGAATGGGTCAAGTCTGGGGATGACTCTATAGGCATTAAGGAGGCTAGATTTAAGGTAGTACAGGTTTTTACAGTTATTTCAGGATTGTTCAGAAGGGCCTGATATCTGATCAATCTATTTCCTGTTAGCCAGAGATGCCCTTTCATTTCTAATACTCCTTGTACCTAATGTGGAGTTAAGACCTTTAACTTTTGCCAGATTTAACAGCAGCTTCCTCTTTTTGCATAACTATGGCTGCAGCTGCTCTTGCTACATTGTCTAGCTTTTCAGAGAAATATGCAGCCAGTAGAGGTTTGTTTCCTAGTTGTTGGACTGACACACCTCAGGCTTCTCTGCTATATATAAAGAGAAAGGCTTATGTTAGGGATGCCTAGGGTTGGGGCCTTCACTAGGGGCTGCTTGATTTTATTAAAAGCCTGACCATGTTCCATTACCCATATAATGGGTTCAGTGTCTGGTCCCTTAGTAGCTTCATATACAGGTTTCGCAATTAGGACAGAGCTTGGGATCCAAATTCTGCAATATCTAGCCATTCCTGAGAATGAGTGGAGTTGTTGTCTGGTAGCTGGTAGTGTTAGCTCAATGATTGCTTTTATTCTTTCTTGTGACAGTTGTCTAGATCCTAGGGTTAGGAGATATCCTAAATAGTTTACTTTCTGTCTGGTAATTTGGATCCTTTTCTTAGAGATTAAATATTCCTGGTCCTTAGGGAAGTTCAGAGTTTGGATAGTATTATGATCTGAGGCTTCCTTCAAAGGGCTGCAGATTAGGATACCATCTATACACTATGAGACAGCTCCCTCTTGTAATTGTAATTCCCTTAGATCTTTTTCTAATGTTCTTGTGGGAAGACTAGCGTTATTACTAAACCCTTGTGGTAGTACTATCCGGGTATGTTGCTGATGAGTCATTGTTTTTTGGTCTGTCCTCTCAAATGCAAACAAGTATTGGGAATCTTGGTGGCCAGGGATGCAAAAGAAGGCATCTTTAAAGTCTAAAACTGTATACCAAAGTGTAGTCTGGTGCTTGAGTGAGTATGGTATCAGCCTTGGCTACAAGAGGATATAGGGGAGCTACAGCCTTGTTAACTAGTATTAAATCCTGGACCAACTTGCATACCCTTTGGTTTAAGAATGGATTGCAGGGGGATTGATAGCATCCTGTGTGTTACAAATTTCTCTATGATGGGCTGTAGACCATTTAGGCCTTCAGTTTAATAGGATGATACTTCCTATGGGGATAGTCTGTCCTAGGCTTTAAGCATATTTGAAATGGTTGGTCAATCTTGGCTTTTCTAACAAGTCCAGATTCCCAAACTAAGGGAACCAACCAACCTTCCTTCCCTCTTTCTTTTTCTTTCTTTCTTTCAATTTTATTTATTTACTTTTAGAGAGAGGGGAAGGGAAGGAGAAAGAGAGGGAGAGAAACATCGTTGTGCAAGAGATACGTTGATTTGTGGCTTCTCACTTGCCCCCAGCTGGGGAACGTGGCCCATAATATAGGCATGTGCTGACTGGAAATTGAAATGGTGACCTTTTGTTTCACAGGCCAGTGCTCAATCTACTGAGCCACACCTACTAGGGCTGAAAAACTACTTTCTGTAAAATTTATAGCTAGAGGAGAGAGGTCCTGCATAAGAATTAAAGACAGAGTAAGTGCCCCAGTATCAATAAGAAAGTTAATCCTTGCTTGCCACATCAAGGGTTACGTGGAATCCCTCATTAGAGATAGAAATGCTGGCATAGGATAGGGCCAGTCTGTTCCCCAGGCACCCTCAGTCCTCAAGTGCTGCCATAGCCTTAGGTGATGACCCCTTTGCACTCTGGGTTTAGGGGCAGTCTACCTTGTAGTACCAGGGATCAGAGTTTGTACCTTTGCACACAGGACGTGGCCCTGGGGGTGGTCTAGTGCAATCCCTCACCTAGTGTCCAGACCATTTACAGTCAAAGCATGTTCGAGCCTTTTGCCCTTAGTATTTTGGTGGCTTTCCTGGGGTTCCTTGAGGTGGCTGGACATCTTCAGTGGTGCTGCTGACAGTTAATGCTATTAACTTGGCCTGCCTTTTCACCCCCTTTTTCCTATGCTGGATCTGTTTCTCCCTTTCCTCAAGGTCTTCATTGTTAAAAACCAAGAACGCAGTGTCTATTGGTTGGGCCATAGGAGTTTGTAATTGCTGAGATTCTACAAATATCTGGCGCTGACTGGCTAATGAAATACTGTCCCATTAATACTTGACCTTCTGGAGAGGATGGGTCTCAATGAAAATATTTCCTGAATGTCTCAACCAACCTGTTACAGAACAGAGCAGGAGTCTTTTCCTTTCCTTGTGTTATTTTTCTGATTTCATAATTTACAGACTCCCAAATGCATTGTTTCATCCCTGCTAATAAACACTGCATCGCTGTGTTCCTGTTCCAGCCTCCTCCCTGAGGATTATACTCCCAGTCAGGCTCATGGTCAGGGACTGTTTGAGCTGCCAGTCCTCCCTCATTGCGGTTTTGAGCATGTAATTGATCTGCATGTTTGCCAGCCTCTTCCCAAATTTGTTGCCTCTTCTCTGGAGAGCAACAGGTGGTCAGGGTTGTATAAAGGTCTCTCTAAGACATGTCAAAGGTGAGGGTAAGGGTTTGAAGTGACTAGCGAAGCATGAGGGATCCTCACAGAAGTTTCCTTGTCTCTCTTCACACTGCTGCAGGTCAGCTATTGAAAAGGGTGCATGGACCCAAATAGGGCCTTCTGTACCTACCACTTCCCTTAGGGGAAGGAGGGCAGGAGTAACGTGGGGATATGAGGCTCCACTCCAAGTATGCTGTGCTGGACCAGGTTTCTGGTAGTAGAATGGAGAAGAGATTAATTCCTCTGAGGTGGGAGCAGAGGCATCCGGACTCTAGGACTTCATTGATTCTCCCTGAGAGACAGGTGGGGAACTGAGAAGGGGGTTATCTAGGATGCCATTGTTAAAACCTATAGGGGCTGCCTCCCTTTGCCTGCAACAGAGGGCTGGGTCACAATACAGTGCCATGAAGGCTTGAATGTAGACAACCTCTGACCATTTGCCCAAACTTTTTCAAAAAAAGTCTAATTGGAGTATGGTGTTGTAATCGTTGCTCCCATTTTCAGGCCAAACTTCCCCATCTCCTAGTTTACACTGAGGCCAAGCTGTATTGCAAAAGAAAGTTAGCCTCTCTTTCTTGAGATTTTCAGGGTTAAATTTTTCCTAGTTTCTAAGAATGCATCCTAATGGGGACCTGAGGGAAGAGAAGGTGTTATTACCCATCTTGTTCATGGTGTACTCAAGGAAGAAAGAGACAGCGGGACTTCCTAGGTTCCTAGAAGCATCTCTCTTTGTTTGCCTGAGGAGTTCCCTAGTGGGTTACAGGGCATCTCCTGTCATCGTGCCATGCTAGTGGGTTTCAGTGTCCCCCATTATCCTACTGTTCTAGTGGGTTATAGAGCATTTCCATTATCCCACCATTTTAAGCTACTAGACAGCTTTGGTGAAACTGAGAAAACTAACTCGAGTTGCTATGGACTAATTGTATCCTCTTTCCTGGTATCTAATTTAGAGACTTCGGTGAGAAAATTAGCTTCTGCTAGTTACTTTTGCTCCTAGTTGATTAACTTGGGCTAGTTTAACTTGGGTTGGTTTCCCTGTAATTGTTTTTTTAAGTTGGACTTCTGCAGGGAGTTGTAGGGAGGGGACTATAATTGGTAAACTTGGGCTCCTTGTATTTGTTTAATTCGAACTGGTTTCCTCTGAACTGATTAACTTGAACTAGTTTCTTAACTCCAACTAGTTTCTTCTTCTCCTCTGCTTCTCTTAATTGATCAACTCAAACTAGTTTCCTCTGCTATTAATCTGCCTCCTCATAATTGACTTCTTTGCACAGAGGGCAGGAGAATTTTAAAGGGCTCACCATCCATGATCTCTGTTCAGCAAATACAGCACACATTTACAGGGAAGAGGTACAAAACAGAGAGGCAGTGGATGAAGCAAGTTTTAGGAGGAATATGGTTGGCTTGTGAAGAAGGGAGGTGCACCTGGCAACCCTTTTTGAGAATTACAATAGTTCTGAATGGAAAGCCACAGGGAAGGAATGATAGTATATCTTATAGTGTGCCTTGTATGAATGATGTCTGGTGCAGAGCCAACCTCTAACCCCTATCCACAACCAGGTAACCCTCACATAGGTTTTAATGCAGTGAACATCCTATTGGCTTTTAGCTGCCCAACCCATGCTCCTCCTTAAGGAGCTGGGATGTCCCAAGGCATAAAGAAGACAGAACAAAAGCCTCCTCCAATCACCGGGGAGGGTGGAAGGGGTTGCCTTAGCACTCCAGTGTTTTCACAAATGTTCTCGCTGAACTGTGCCAACAGAGACAGGGTCCAGCCTCTTGGTGATGGAGAAAAGTAGTAGACTGACCACACAGATATTGTAATGCAAAGCAAGTGGGAAATTTATTAAGGAGAGTACATGTCCCAAGAAATGGAAGTGGTGGGCTATCCTGGCCAAGGAATGGCTCTCTTCTATTATAGGGTTACAGGTTTTATAGGATTTTACTTAAGCTTCTACACATGTGATCTCCCACAATCCTCCTTGATTATTTACTCAGGGAGGAAACCACATGCTAATTATCATTAGGTGTCACAAGGCAATTCTCTGAAATAGGGATGCTGACTGATGACAGCTGCAGTATCTCAGGGTTTCCTATTCTATTTCCTGCCTCAGTTGGGATCCTAATGAGGAACCCAGCAGGGATGTGCATTACAAACTAAAGCCTGTCACAGTGAAGGCAAATTCTTTTGATGCAGGCAAAAGTTTTAAAAATTGTGATTGTATTTATTATAAGTTGTTGGTCTCTGTTTTGTATAAGCGTGGATAATATTTCTTGGGTACCTGAGTTCCATTTGGTGACTTTCATGGGCACAAAATCTCACAAAAATCCATTACCAGTTTTCATCTTCAGCCAATAACCTATTTAAATTCATACAGTATATTGATTTTCTTAATGAGCTGGGGAGAGGGTTAGCGAGTGTTCTCAGTGGCTAAACATCAAAGGGGCATAAAAGCAGGAGAAGTGAATGTTGGTTTTTGAACTGGCCCATTTTGACTTTTGCAGATATCAGGAGAAGGCTGAAGAAGTTTATAACGTAAATGTGTAAGGTCCGTAGATGGATGACTTGTGTCATATGACTTATATAAGAATAGAATTTGGGCCAGTTGCTACCATTCATTTTGTGCACAGATTAAAAGTGAAGTCTTTTCCTTTAATTTCCTGGGTGCTAGTGATTATATGGTTTCCTGCTTTTCAGGTTCCAACACTGAATATGGTTTTATATATGTGATAAAAATAGAGCAGTTTTTGGGTACAGAAACAAATGCTAAGAGATTACTTCAGTTTTTGGCAGTTTTACCCAGCTTTGATGTTCCTAGAACTTCTTCAATCTATGGCTTGGTACCTTCATCAGTTTTGGAAAAAGCTTGGCCAATATTTTTTCAAATATTGGTTCTGCTTCATTTTTCCCTCTTTAGATCTTCAGTTACATATATGCCAGATATTTTAATTACACGTAGTTTTAAAAAATATATTTATTTATTCATTTTGCTATTACAGTTGTCCCAATTTTCCCCCTTTGCCCCCTTCCACCTCGTACCCCAATTCCCTACAGCAATGCCCCCCTTAGTTCATGTCCATGTGTCATGTATATAAGTTCTTTGGCTTCTCCATTTCCTCTATTATTCTTAACACATTCCTGTCCATTCTGTAACCACCAACGTGTACTTCTTTTTCCACATCCAGACAAGTCACAATTTAATTACTGGCTTCTTTCAGCCTCTCAAATCATATTAATACAGAGTTTTCTTTTCATTATTTCAAACTGCTTTTATTAATTTTAATTCATTTGTTTAAAAATTACTTTTTAAGTAATATTAATTGCAATATTAACATGTAGTTATTTTAATGCCAATATCTAATTACTGAAATCTGCATTACCTGTGATTCTATTTTTCTTTAATTCTTTTTCTTTTTATTTTTCATTGTGCAATCCACTTCATTGCCTGCAGCCTATAGGCAAATGCCAGACAATGGTTCAAGCTCACAGTTTGCTCTGGCATGGGGCACTATGAGAGACTCAGGGGAATGGTCTGCCATAAATACAAACCCATGCATTATTTTTCTTGTTTTTTTGAATATCATGGCTAGTTTTCTGAAATGCTTAGTAATTATTGTTTAAAAATTTGAGTGATGACATCCTTTATTGTGGATTTAACTTTTTCCTCCTAGACAAATAAATAATGAGTGGATCACTTTGATCTAGTAGAGGCTAGTCTAATTCTAACATTGCTCTTCTGGGTTTCTAGGGCCGCTCCTCTCTGCTACACTTGCAACCAGAAACCATAACCCTAACACTGAGAGACTGATGAAATATTTGTTCAGGTTTTTAGCCTCTAGCAGCTTTATTCGACCTGTTTTTTTCTGAGTTTCACCCTCTGGGTGCAATTTACCTATAGAGGAAAGTGCACAGAATGCTGGATTTCCCTTCTTGTAGTTTCCTCCTTTCCAGGATTTTGGCTCTTTAAGTCCTGGCAGCTTTGGCCCATCTAATCAGAGAAGACACTCGTTTGTTTGTTTGTTCGTTCCTTCCTTCCTTCCTTTCTTTCTCTCTCTCTCTTTCTTTTTTCCTCCTCCCCCACCCCTCCCCCACCCCTCCCCCTCCCCCTCTCCCTCCTCCCTCCTTCCTCCTTCCTCCTTCTTCTTCCTCCTTCTTCTTTCTTATGCCAGGACCAGACTGTTTTGATTACTGTGGCCTTGTAGTATAGTTTGATATCCGGTATTGTGATTTCTCCTACTTTGTTCTCCTTTCTTAAAATAGCTGTCATTATTTGTGGTTGTTTTTAGCTCCATATAAATTTTTGAAGTATTTTTTCTTTTTTCTTTTTTTTTAAAGATTTTATTTATTATTTTTAGAAAGAGGGGAAGAGAGAGAGGCAGAGAGGGAGACAGACATCAATGTATGGTTGCTTTTCACCTGCCTCCAGCCACAGATCTGACTGGAGACCTGGTTTGCAACCTTGTTATGTGCCCTGGCTGGGGAATCGAACCTGCGACCTTTGGGTTTTCAGGCTGGCGCCTTACCCACTGTGCTACCAGCCAGGGCTGAAGTATTTTTTCTATCTCTGTGAAGTATGTCATTGGTATTTTAATTGGGATGCACTGAATCTATAGATTACTTTGGGTAGTATGGACATTTTAATGATGTTAAATTATTAAATGATGTATTCTCCAAAAAATTATAAAAAGGTAATTCCAGATGTGACCTGGAAGATTGGTGTAGCTCCTCTTACTCCTCCTTCATCTTGCCAGAACTTTCAGTATGGATATTTTAATGATGTTAATTCTTCCCATTCATGAACATGGTATATGCTTCCATTTATTTGTATCTTCCTTAATTTCTTTCTTCAGTGTTCTTAGTTTTCTGAGTACAAGTCCTTTACCTCCTTGGCTAAGTTGATTCTTAAGTGCTTTATTTTTCTTGTTGCTATGGTAAATGGGATTTGTTTTCTAGCTTCTATCTCTAATGTTTTATTCTTGGTATACAAAAATGCCTTTGATTTCTGAATATTGACTTTATATCCAGCTATTTTGCTTAATTTGCTTATTAGGTCAAGTAAGGTTTTGGTGGAGTCTATTGGGTTTTGTATGTACACTATCATGTCATCTGCAAATGATGACAGTTTGACTTTCTCCTTTTCAATTTGGATACCTTTGATTCCTTTTTCTTCTCTTAGAGCCATGGCTAGAACTTCTAAAACGCTGTTCAACAGAAGTGGTGAAAGTGGACAGCCTTGTTTTATTCCTATTCTTAGGGGGAAAGCTTTTAGTTTTTGCCTGTTGAGTATGATGTTGGCTTCAGGTTTTTTATATAAGGCCTTTATTATGTTGAGGTATACTCCCTCTATTCCCATTTTGCTGAGGGTTTTGATCATAAATGGTTGGTGTACTTTATCAAATGCTTTTTCAACATCTATTGATATGATCATATGGTTTTTGTCTATCAATTTGATGTGGTATATTACATTTACTGATTTGCGAATGTTGTACCATCCTTGCATTCCTGGGATGAAACTCACTTGATCCAGGTGTATGATCTTTGTAATATATTGCTGGATCCGGTTTGCCAATATTTTGTTGAGAATCTTAGCATCCATGTTCATCAGAGATATTGGCCTATAGTTTTCTTTCTTAGTTGTGTCTTGACCTAGTTTTGAGATTAGAATAATATTGGTCTGGGAGTCTTCCCTCTTCTTGGATTTTTTGGAATAGGTTGAGAAGGATAGGAGTTAGTTCTTCTCTAAATGTTTGGTAGAATTCACCTGTGTAGCCATCTGGTCTGGAGCTCTTGTGCTTTGGGAGATTTTTGATTATTGGTTCAATTTCTCTAGTTGTTATTGGTCTATTCAGGATTTCTTCTTCTTCTTGATTCAGTTTTGGTAAGTTACACATTTCCAGAAATTTGTCCATTTCATCCAGGTTGTCATATTTCTTGTCACATAGTTGTTTGTAGTAATTTCTTACAATCCTTTGTATTTCTGAAGTATCAGTTGTGATTTCTCCTGTGTTGTTTTTGATTCTGTTTATTTGGGTGCTCTCTCTTTTTTTCTTGATGAGTCTGGTTAAAGGCTTGTCAATTTTGTTTATTTTTTTCAATGAACCAGCTCTTGGACTTATTAATTCTTTGAATTGTAGTTTTAGTCTCTAAGTCATTTAATACTGCTCTGCTCTTGATGATTTTCTTCATTCTACTTGCTCTGGGCTTTGATTGTTTTTGCTCCTCTAGTTTTTGTAACTTTATGGTTAGGTTGTTTGTATAAGTTTCTTCTATCCTTTTAAATAGGCCTGTATTGCTATGAATTTCCCTCTGAGGACTGCCTTTGCTGTGTCCCACAAGTTTTGGGCTTTCTATATTCATTGTCCTTTGTTTACAGAAGCTTTTTGATTTCATCTTTGATCTCATTGTTAACCCATTATTTTTTTTAAATTTTATTGTTGTTGTATTACATCCATCCCCTTTTTGCTCCCCTCTGTCCCCC
>PVIW01010625.1:0-42980 GCA_004026585.1 Noctilio leporinus
CTGACCACTGAAGGCCTATTCCTTGTATTCATATACTTGGTTCTGTTTTGCTTGTTGTTAGTTTTGCTCATTATTGTCCCGTAATGGGTGAGATCATATGATATTTGTCCTTCACTGACTGGCTTATTTCACTAAGCATAATACTCTCCAGTTCCATCCATGTTGTTGCAAAGGGTACAAGTTCCTTCTTTCTTTCTGCAGCCACTGTGGAAAACAGTATGGGGTTTCCTTAAAAAAACTAAAAATGGAACTGCCTTTTGATCCAGCAATTCCATTATACCCAAAGAATCCTGAAACACCAATTCATAAGAACCTATGTACACCTATGTTCATAGCAGCACTATTTACAATAGCCAAGTGCTGGAAACAGCCTAAGTGTCCATCAGTGGATGATTGGACCCTGTGTCTTTTGATTGATGTACTTAATCCATTTACACATAAGGTTATTATTGATAGGTACTTATTCATTGTCATTTTTTCCCTTTGTACCTGTGTTTTTGTCTGTCTCTCTGTTTCTCCATCTTCTTTCTTTCTTTCTTTTTCTTTTTTAATTTTATTGTTGTTATATTATATCCATCCCCTTTTTGCTCCCCTCTTTTCTTCACCTTCTTAAAGCAGACCCTTTAGCATCTCTTGCAATGCTGGTTTGGTGGAGATGTATTCTTTTAGCCTTCTTTTGCCTGGTAAACTCCTTATTTCACTTTCTATTTTGAATGAAAGCCTTGCTGGGTAAAACAGTCTTGGTTGTAGGCCTTTGTTTTTCATTGCTTAGAATATTTTTTGCCACTGCTTTCTGGCCTATAGCATTTCTGTTGAAAAATCAGCTGATAACCTTATTGGAGGCCCCTTGTATATTATTAGCTGTTTCTTTCTTGCTGCTTTGATAATTCTCTTTGTCTTTGAAATTTTCCATTTTAATTATGATGTGTCTTATAGTGGGCCTGTTTGGGTTCATCTTCAGTGCGGCCCTATGTGCTTCCTGCACCTGAATGACCTTTTCTCTCAATTTAGGAAAGTTTTCTATTATTACTTTTCCAAACATGTTTTCTATCCTTTTCTCCTTCTGTACTCCCTATGATGTGGATATTACTACATATCATGTTGTCCAGCTCTTAAAACCTTTTCATTAATTTTCAGTAGTTTTTCATTTTGTTGCTATCTGGGAATGTTTTTCTATGTTGACCTCCAGCTTGCTGATTCAATCCTCTACTTTCTATAGCCTGCTTTTGATTCTTTCTACTGTGTTCTCCAATTCAGAAATTGTATTCTTCATTTCCTCCTGACTCTTATAGTTTCTATGTCCTTTTTAATGCTGCTGTAATTCTCAGTAAGTTCCTTAGCTTCCCTGGAGTTCTTTGTAATTCCCTTAGTTGTTGGTAGTTTCCCTGGAGTTGTTTGTAGTTTTCTTTGAGGTCACTGAGCTCACTGAGCTCCTCTATTATCATTATTTTGAATTCCATATCTGATCATTTACTTGCCTCTATTTCATTTATCGATCTTTCTGGGAATTCCTCCTTTTTTTTTTTTTTTGGTAATGCGGTGTTTCTTTTTCTCACCATTTTTAAGTATCTTCTCATTTGCTATTGCTTTTTAAATTGACCCCCTTCGACTTTCTCTCTTAGTGGTGTCACCTGTGATGTAGAGGTTCACTTTCTTTACTTCCTGGATCTGCCCCTGGTGATATCAGATCATTTCCCAGTTTGGGCCTAGTCAGTCTGTTGGAGACTACCATAGAGCCACTGTCTTTATCAGTCTGTGATTGGCAGTCAGGCTGAAGCACTGCTGGGTGGGACAGACTAGTTTCTGTGAGCAGAGCTATCCCTTCCCTTCAGGCTATGGGTCAGTTGAAGAAGAGTTGTCTGCCTGCTGTATGAAGAATAGGTCAGCACTGGAGCCTCATGGGCTGCTCCCTCATCTCTCTCTTCAAAGCCACTGCCTCAAAATCTCCTTAAGAGTCCACTCTGCCCTCCTCCCCCTGGAGACTAGGGTAAGTGGATACTAATGTATTTTCATTCATGGTCCCTTTAAGAACTATGTCTCTAGTTCCCTCTTTCAAGCCACTAAACCTGGTGGCTTTTTACTTTTCACATATGGGTAATGTTTTACTCTCAGGTTTATTGCTGTAGGCTGGGAAGCCCACCTGGGGGTTTAGAACCCACCCTTCTCAGGTGGAATCCCCAGCTGCTAAGGTGTTTCTCTGTCCCTTCAGCTGCCACCCTCTTGCATCACCATGCTTTCTTCCAGTCATATTGTGATGAAATGGCTTCTTCAGTTTTATCTGTGGTTATAAGGTGGTGTTCTGTTGGTTATTCTGATGATTTCTCCCCAATTAAGCTGTAATTTCAGATTGGTCCTGGGAGGAGATTGGTGTGGCTCCACTTACTCCTCCACCACTTTGGTTTCTCTCCATCTGAATTTTTTATTATACAATACTTTGACATATGACTGGATATCTAAAATATGCCTTTATTATTTAATCCCTAAACCAAAATAAAAGGAAGCAGTATGAGAAATGGTGATGTTCTTTTAAAGCCACAGAAACCTATTTAAATATACCTATTAATAATTCTCATATCAGGGCAATACAATCTAGAGATATAATACAAATAAAAATTAATAATAATGAAGTAGAAACTAAACTTTAAAGTTGAGCAGTAAGCGTACAAGTATTTGAAATCCAGGTCCATCCTAATTAATTTGCCCCCTTGAAAAATCATTTAAATCATCTGACCCAACTCAGTTACCTCATTTTTAAAATGGGATAAAATGTCTTGCAGGATTGATGTAAAAAATATAATTAGTGAATTAAAATAAAATTCATATTAGGGGTAGAAAAGTTTTGTTCATTAAATTTATTAGAAAGCAATCTGCTTGCTGCACACAAAAATTTTCTTACCCAGTAGTGAATATTCAGGCCCCCTAATCATAGTCACATGACTTTTCTTTCTTTCTACCTCCAAATCAATCTCACCTGACAGCTGTAGCTATGAAGCTATAAAGCAGCAATTTTCAACAGCTGTGTCATAGCACTTTTAAAACATACAATACCTGACTACTTAACCAGGGCCACTGACCTCTTTTCAAATAAAATATGTCAACAGCCAACCCATCCCAACAGTTGGCTCAGTTAGTTCAAGCATCATCCCATATCCCAAAAGGTTGTGGGTACAATTCCTGGTCAGAACACATATCTAGGTTTTGGGTTCAATTCATAGTCAGGACACCTACAGGAATTGATGCTTCAATGTTTCTTTCTTACATCAATATTTCTCTCTCTCTCTCTCTCCCCTTTCTAGTTCTCTAAAATTAATAAACATATTCTCAGGTGAGGATTTTTTTTTTTTTAATGACAACCACTAACACAATAGCTGTTCAGTGTGAATGAATCAAAATTATACCTATTTTTGCTCAGATTGGCAAAAATGTAATACATTTTTTTAGTGTGCTTCAGAATATTAGTAATTAGTTTATGTGTGCCATGATATGAAAAAAGTTGAAAATTACTGGCTTAGAGACAGATAGAAGAAATTAGATTCTAACCTGTGATGCACTCTTCAAACTCATGATTATTGGAGTGGTAGCACATTTGATTGGTATTAATTTTAGTAACATTGGTTTACTCAACTTAGTTTCTTTCCGCTGATTGGCCAATTATTTCAACATTCTCTCCAGAAATCCTTCAAAAATACAACTAACTCAAAATACTTTTCCATCCTATTGCTGCTGGTAGTGCTGACATACCTCTTGTGAAATGCCATACACAAGTGATGCTTTTCCCTATAGATGTGACAACTTTATTCAGCCTGTCCTAAACAATATTACAAACCCCTACAAGGCTATAAACTTGAAGGTTTCAGTTTTGTTTTGTTTTCAGACTCTGTCAGTTAATTGTTGTTAAATAATTCACAGAAAGTTATTGTGTTCATTCATAGGTTTAGATATTTTTGTAGCTAAGGAAATTAAACCCCCCTATCTTTCCTATATATGAAATAAAAGAACTCCAAGTCCTGCACTGTAGGTTATGATACTTCTGCTGCTTTCCATCCAACCTTCTAACTGGACCCATCAAATTATCAGCAACTGTATACTAACAGCCTAACTTCTTACAAAATGTCTTTTTTGGGATGGCAAAAACTTTTTTTAAATTTTATTGTTGTTTCCATTATCATTTATCCCCCTTATACACTCTTTCACCTCAGCCACTTTCTCTCCCTAGCCTCTCAATCACCACACTGTTGTCTTGTGTCCATGAGCCCTTTTTTTAGTCAATCCTTCCACCCTCCAATTACTGCAAACCAGCCTGCTCTATCTGTGAGTCTGTCTCTACTTTTTAAATTTAGTTTGTTCATTGTATTCTACAGGTGAGTAAAATCATATGGTATTTGTCTTTTCCTGATGGGCTTATTTCACTTAGCATGATATTTTCCAGGTCTATCCATGCTGTCACAAAAAGTAAACTTACTATCTTTTTAATTTTTCTGTACAGCTGAGTAATATTTCATTATATAAATGTTCCATAGTGGTTTTATCCACTCATCTACTGATAGACACATGGGCTACTTCCAAATCTTGGCCATTGTGAATAATGCAGCAATGAACATTGTGATGCTTATATTCTTTCAAATTAGTGTTTTATGTTTCTTTGGGTAAATTCCGACAAATGGAATCACTGTGTCATAAGGCAGTTCAATTTTCATTTTACTGAGGTAGCTCCATACTGCTTTCTCACCAACAAGGCAAAAGGATTCTCTTTTCTGCATATGCTCATTAGCACTTGTATTTTTATTGGTTTATTTATTATGCTATTCTGACAGATGTTAGGTGACATCTCATTGTGGTTTCAATCTGCATTTCTCTGATAATTAATGATATTAAGCAGCTTTTCATTATGTCTATTGGCCATCTTTAGGTCCTCTTTGAATAAGTGTCTATTTAGGTCCTTTACTCATTTTTTAAAAAGATTTTATATATTATTTTTCAGAGAGAGGGGAAGGGAGAGAGGGAGAGAAACATCAATGTATGGTTGCCTTTCACCTGTCTCCAGCTACAGACTTGGCTGGAGACTTGATTTGCAACCTGGTTATGTACCCTGACTGGGAATCGAACCAGTGACTCTTGGGTTTACAGGCCAGCACCTTATCCACTGTGCTACTATCCAGGACCTATTGCCCATTTTTTAACTGGGTTGTTTGTGATTTTTTTGTGTGTGTTGAGTTTTATAAGTCCTTTATAAATTTCGGATATTGGCAAATATGTTCTCCCATTCTGTGGGTTGTCTGCTTATTTTGTTGGTGGTTTCCTTTGCTGTAAAAAACAAACAAAAAACAACAACAACAACAAAAAATATTTAGTTTGATGTAGTCCCATTTTTCATTTTTCTTTTGTTTCCTTTGCCTAAAGAGTTATATCAGAAAAAAAAGATTGCTACAAGCAATGTCTGAAATTTTACTATGTTTTCTAGGATTTTTATTGTTTTGAATCCTGCATTTAAGTTTTTAATACATTTTGATTTTACTCTTGTGTGTGGCATAATAAGGTACTTTAGTTTCCTTTTTCTGCATGTATTTGTTCCAATTTTCCCCACACCATTTACTGAATAATCTGTCCTTAGACCATTGTATGTGATTGCTTCCTCTCTCAAATGTTAATTGACTATAAAGTGATGGGTTTATTTCTGGGCTCTCTATTCTGTTTCATTGATCTGTGTGTCTATTTTCATGCCAGTACTATGCAGTTTTGATTAATATAGCTTTATAGTACAGTTTGATATTAGGTAGTGTGATTCCTTCCACTTTTGTTCTTCTTTCTCAAGATTGTTGCTATGCTGAGTCTTTTGAGGTTCCATGTAAATTTTTGAAAGAATTGTTCTAGTTCTGTCAAGTGTGTCACTGAAATCTTGATAGGAATTACATTGAATCTATAGATTGCTTGGGGTAGTATGGACATTTTAATGATGTTAATTCTTCCTATTTATGAACATGTTATGTGCTTTCACTTACCATGTATTTTTTTATGTATTGCTGTATTCTGTTTGCTAATACTTTATTTAGGATTTTAGCATCTACATTCATTAGGGATGCTAGCCTATAATTTTCTCTTTTTTTTTGTCATGCTTTTATCTGGTTTTATAATTATTATAATGCTGGTCTCATAAAATTAGCTTGGGAGCCTTACCTTCTCATGAATTTTTTAAATAGCTTGAGAAGGAAAGGTGTTAGTTTTTTTTCAGAGGGCAAAAACCTTTTAAGAGAAGCAACATTCTTACCACAGTAAAAGGATTTAACTTACTATAGAAGAAATATATATGAAGAAAATGATAGTTTGATTATGTGATTACAATATGAAAAGCTTCCAGATATTGATTCCAAATTCAGGTAGTTAATGTTCATTATGTATTTAATTTGTGAGCATTATTTCATATTTGCATGGTTCCATATGCTTATTATTATTACTGTCCAAGCTAACAGTATTTAAGTGAATTGCTGAAGGTAGTAATGCCAGGATGTAGTATACTATTCATGCCACTGTTTTTAAAGTCTATGCTATGCTGCTTGTCTGGGAAAGAAAATTTTATAGAAGATCACATTATAAACAAGACATAATGCAGCCTTCAAAGAACAGAACTGAGATGAAGTCCTGAATTTTATAGTAATGTTTATTCTATTTTAATATAGGGAGAACCCTGGTTCAGTGGTTCAGTGGATTGAGCACTGGCCTGTGAACCCAACGGCCACTGGTTCGATTCCAAGCCAGGGCACATAACCAGGTTGCAAGCCAGGCCTCCAGCCAGGTCCGTGGCTGGGGGCAGGTGAAAGGCAACCATACATTGATGTTTCTCTCCCTCTCTGCCTCTCTCCCATCCTCTCTCTCTGGAAATAATAAATAAAATCTATTAAAAATATATAAGGAAAGACTGTTTGGTAGCCACAGCCAATCTAATTTCAATCAGGCTGCCTATGAGTTGGTGGGCACCCTGCTGTTAATGGAGTTCAAGAAAATAAGAAATAAGAACCTTGTGGGGCATAGACAAGGATAATAAAGCATTCTGCAGTTCTATAAAAGATCCATCAATGTCCAGGTATCATTTATTAATCATCAAGTGTGTAAAGTCCTGATCTTTTCCCAGTCCTTCAATTCTACACTTTTCTTATCTGTTTATTTCCTAAATGTATAATTATTTTCAACATATTAATTTTCTTCTTAGCATTCTAGAGGGCAATAACTTGATCAATTTATCCCCCAGAATAGATATTTGAGAAGCAAATTCTTCAAGAACTCTTGGCAGAATGGTGGTTTAGTGAATTTATTCATGGTATCCTAAATAAATAAATGGCTAAGCCTTGGTGAGTGGCTTAGTTAATCCAGATTTTTCTTCTAGTGTCCTTGGTAAATAATAAATATATAAAATTAGAAATACTCACATGTGTTTGGCTTCTTATTTTTCCTCCAAGTGCCTGGAAGTTGAATGAAAGACCTAATTGTTGAGACTGAAAAAAATTATATGGGCCATGGTTAAGTAGCATGGTTGCTTTAGAGCATTGTGCAGATAATCTAAGGTTGTAGATTTGAATTGGTCAGGGCACATAAAAAATCAACCAATGAATAAATAAATAAATGAAACAAGTTGATCTTTCCCTCCCTCCCACTCTCTCTTTTCCCCTCTTTCTCTAGGTGCTGGCCTGCAAATCCAGAAGTCTCCAGTCAGGTCCGCGGCTGGAGGCAGGTGAAAGGCAACCATACATTGATGTTTCTCTCCCTCTCTGCCTCTCTCCCTCCCCCCCTCTCTAAAAAATAATAAATAAAATCTTTTAAAAAATTATCAGGAGTAACTTCCTAATAATACATTTGAGGCTATTTTATAAAATATACACAAATATAGAAGCCCTCAATAGCCTGTAATAAAGAAAATTACACCATGACAAATTCATTAACATTCAAAAAGGTGATTTACTATGATTTAGAATAGAGATGCTAAATAAGGTAAATACATTTTTCTTAGTTTCAGACATTTGACAAAAAATTTCACCATTAGCTAGACCTAGTTCAACAAAAAATCAGACTGAGCCACTTTCAAAAGATGAAATGCGAGTACTTCACATCTCAGCTGCTTACATTTCAGTAGTGTCTGAGATGATAAGCAAAGTATTCCCTTCCTAAGTCCTTTGAAGCCATTTCAACACACAAACACATTGTGCAGTTGAAGGGTTTACTAAACACACTCTCAACGTTCAGAAGGCTTTTCTCCTTATTTCTTGATCTTTTTATCATACATCTCTATTTGATTTGTACCTAGCCCTTGACTTCATTTTTTTTTCTTTCTTTTTTTACTTCCATTACTGTCCTGCCCCTCATCCATGAGAATCATGTGAAGAAATAATAGGGGTCAAAATTCCTTTTCAAAACTCAACTCCATTTTAGAATTTGGAGGTTCCCAGATTTTAGGGAAATCTTGTGCTTTGAGTAACAAACTATAGTCAAGCATATTATTTCTATTAAAAATCATGAATATTCACACTAAGAGGGATCAAAATCATAAGTAGCTTCACATATATTTGGATTAGGATTTCTACCAAATGAATCACAAAGTATCTTTGGTTTTAATAAATTTGTGGATATTCAAGCAGCAAGCACAGAATGATGGATCAGTAGTAACTCTATAATAATAATTATCATACAATGTTATAGGCTATAAATTCATCTGCTTCACTTTGTCATGATGCCCCATATAGTTGTGTTCAGTAGGCCAGTTCTACACATAGTGGAAGTCAGAGAGCTGAGGTTTTTTACCTAACAACACACAGGTAGGAGGAAATATCAGGCCAAATGCCAAGGCTTCAGCCTTCGTACACTCTGCCAATGACAAACATTTCTATCCAGCTTTGATTCTCAGATTCCTTTTCATAGAGGCTTAAATGATTCTGTAGCATAATATATTGAAAAGTGAAGGAATAATGTACATTAAGTCCAGACCATGATGATCTCAGGAGGATGCTGCCATCTGATTGTGGGTAGAGGGCAGCAGGAAAGTGCTAAGGGGAGAGTTATATCACTTAACCTGGCAGCTATAAAAGACATGCCACAATAAAAATGTAATTCTAATAAATCAAATGAGCATGATGCAGATTATCTTTTGCAAATTCAAAAATAAAGAGATGGAGAGAAAACTGAAAAACATTTCATAAATGACTCTTACACAGAACTTGGGAATCATGTGGTCACTCATGTGTACCAAGTCCCGGGTCCTTCTTTGATTATGTCATCCAGTTTAAATTAATACTGTGCTATCTCTGTACCAATCACAAGTAATGCAAAAATAGTAATCAGAGAGTACTATAGAAGTGATATTTTAACAAGAGGTAAACTAAGTTTTAAAAAATGATATACAACTCAAAGTTGGATGAAGCATCTTCTTTCTAAATTCACACTTAAATTCAATCTATTAGCAAATACATTTAAAATTTTCTTAAGGTATTTGTTATTCATTATTTTTTTTAAAAAAGGACAGAGAAGGAGGAAGAAAGGGAGTATCAATATATAGTTGCCTTTCACCTGCCTCCAGCTATGGACCTTGCTGGAGACCTGGCTTGCAACCTAGTTATTTGCCCTGACTGGGAATCGAACCAGTGACCTTTGAATTTGCAGGCTGGCACCATTCCACTGAGCCCCATCAGCCAAGGCTAGCAAGTACATATTTAATCACACTTTTCACCAAGAACCAGCATTATTTATTGGTGATAAATATCTCTAACAAAGAAAGAGCTAGTGAAGCCCAATGAAAACAGATGGCCATACACAAGGGAAAGTCTCTTAAATACAGAGTCCAGTTATAGAGATAGATAATAACAAGAACCAAGGAAGGCAATGGATGCCTCACAAACTGACTCAACAGAGTTTCCTGGCCTCTGGTCAATCGGACTTTATTCTAAATGAAGAAGCCCCAATGTATTTATTTCAAGAGTATCCCAGGCTCAGGCCACTCACTGATCTTAGTCTAGTGCTGAACCAAGTTGATTTGTCATCTTGTTCACCATCTGTTACAGAGCATCATGCTGGGCAATTCAGGCAAGTACATACTGGGCTGGATCTGGCAGGGACATACAAAGAATATAATAAAGTCCTTATCTGATGTGCTCAGTCAATATTCAGATGTCTCAATGTCTGAATAAAAGATCTGCCTCTGACAGACTCACTGAATGATATTTAAGATAGAATCTAAAAACGGGGAAGATGGGGTTTAGATTCAAACTGTTGCCCTTACGTTCCATGTGTAGCGCATTTAGCACAAACAATATCCCATTGACATGGAAAACAGTATGTAAAAAGCAAAGAGAATCCTTTATTTTTGTAGACCAGAAAAATCCTTTATACATATACCACATACTTGGTACAGGGGATATATACATGAATTTTAGGTCCAGCCTGCCCTCAATTAAAAACCCCTTTCTGTCATTTAGTAGCAGCATGAATGAAAGGGGATTATTTAGTATCTCATTTTTCTTATCTGTAAAATCTAGATAACTGCAACTACTTCACCAAGATCTTGATAGCATACTGCTTGGTGCTTATCTGCAACTCAATATATAAAAGCTGCTATTAACAATAATAATAACTTTGTAAAGTATATGATTGGCTAACCACTATGCTGTACAACCAAAACTAATACAAAATAATACTGAATATAAACTGTAGTTTAAAACTTTTTAAAATAAAAGATGTTTTTAAGAAAGAAAATATTATTATTATATTACTATTATTAATGCTAAAATTAAGTAGTGATAAACCAGGGCCAAGAAAAGAAAAGCTTACCTATTGATAGCATGCAAAGGAAAAGGTCATAAAGCACTAAATAAGTACTCATTATACACAGAATGCAGCTAACATCTTTAACTCAAATAGGACAATCAACCAAGTTGTGAGAGATCATGATCCAACCAAAACCTTAATTAAGTATGCTAATAGCTGGAGCTCCCCAAGTAACTGATACGTAATTCAAGCTTTGAAGGCACTCTGGTGGCTGCTGCGCAGTGAGGCCTCTCACACCAGTAAACAAGTAGGCACTTTACCAGTGGACTATGAGGACTATAAGTTATTGATGTGTGAAGTTGCATGACACAGCCCTGGATCTCCTCAAGTAGGTTTTTTCCAGCTTGAACTTCCTAAAAGCAACTGAAATTCTAATTTAACTGACTAAAACTTTAATGAGCCTAACATTGTCCTTCTCTTCATCGCAATCTAAATACAATGTGAGAGAACTCATCTCAAGATTAAGTTTGTCCTGTAGTTGTAAATTTATGAAATTTGTGAAAATAAAGAGAAACTGACTGGGCATACCAAAGGATTCAGGAAAACGAGATTATTAATACATATTCAATAAGTAATTTAGGTTCCTTTTTTAAAAAGGGAAAATCATTAGTTTACAACCTTGAAAAGATTTAGGGTAATTTATCTGTAAAGGGGAACAAATCGAGTTCAGGAATGATCATTTTGAAATTAAAAGCATGCCTTCCAGATAATAAAATATAACTAAGGTAGAGTAATCAAGCAAAAAGGACCTATAGACAACAGTGTGGTGATTGCAGGGAGGTGGAGAGTATAAGGAGTTAAATGGCAATGGAAAAAATTACAATGAAATGTTTTCTTTTTAAATTTATTTTCAGAGAGAGGGGAAAGGAGAGAGACAGAGAGGGAGAGACAATCAATGTATGGTTACCTTTCACCTGCCTCCAGCTATGGATCTGGCTGGAGACCTGGCTTGCAACCTGGTTATGTACCCTGGCTGTGGAATCAAAAGAGCAACCTTTGGGTCTGCAGGCTGGCACCTTATCCACTGTGCTACCAGCCAGGTCTTGATGTGACATGTTATAAATGAAGAAAATGTTATTGGTTGCCAGAGGTTAGAAATGTGAGTGGAGCTAGTTGAAGGAGAAAAGGAAGATAAGAAGGCTGGATATTGTGGTGGTGGAGATGATCTTGGCTGTGACGGAAAATACAATAAACATATATGAGATGAAATTGTGCACATACACACAAACATACAAGCAAGTACAAGTAAAACTGAAAACTATGAATAAAATTTTTATCATGTCAATATTCTGGTTGTGATATTAGTTTTGGAAAAATGTTGCCATTAGGAGAAACTGGGTAAAGCGTACTCTATTCTTTCTTACAACTGCATGTAAACCTATAATTATCTCAAAATAAGTTTATGTAAAAAAATTGATTCTACACTTATTTCTCCCTAAAGCCAACTGTAGTCTCTTACACAGCTGTTCTTATTATTAAGTCTGTTTTCAGGGCTGCACAATAACAAGAACCCAGCAGCCTCAAATATTTCAGGCATACTCAGAAGGAAGTAGACTTTTGGGGAACAATAAGTCCTCACGTAACATTGCCGATAGTTCTGCACTTTAGGCAATATATAATGAAACCAATATGTATAATGAAACCAATTTCACCCTAGGTTAATTAATATAAACAAGAGTTAAGCTCCTAGAGCACCTTGTGAACATTATAATGAAACTTTGTTGATGGAAATGACGTTATTTGAGTATAGACTGTGCCTCATTTTTTCTGTGTCATGTGTGTCAAACAGCCAAAGTGCTGGATGGAAATTATTTCTGAAGAAACTGAGTGTATCAAGTTGGAAGGTGCAACTCCATCTAATCAAATGAATCTCTTGTTTCATAGTTTTTGATCTTCAACTGATGCTGATGAAGATAGATCAAGGTAGAAAATAAAAAGAAGCTGTGAGACCTTCAAGAGATTTATGGACCCCAAATGGAGGAGAATGGAAAAGACGAAATATCAATCAATCTGTGCTGAAGTATTAATAGTACATCCCAGCCAGAGAGACCAGCATTTAGCAGTCACACTTTACCTCTCATGCAAACACCTGTATTTATTTCCTATTTTCATGAGGCCTATGTCAACAATGATGCCCAGTAAGATATCATCACTTGTGACAACTGGACCATGCTGGAGTCCTGCTTTGAGATCATATTCTGATACTAGGATGTTCCACTAGTTTGGGGAACCCCTGACCCACAGAGATCCCCCTGGGTGCCTTGGATGAAAATGAACCTTCCCAGGCAGCTTGTGTTAGGGAAGAGAAGGCTGGCCAGTGGCTCAAGGCCAAAGGCTCCATTCACAGTTTCCAAAGTTTTTTTTATTGAAAGGGGTAAACTTGAAGGCATGTAGCTTGTCAATCAATTCTAACCAATGCTAATTATAGGCAAACAGAAAAAACAAGTGAAGGGACACAGAGATCTCACTCAGGTCAGGATGTGCATTCAAATTTTAAAAACTTCTGCTGTTGCTACAACAAAAGATTAGGTGAAATGAGAAAATAGGCCTGGCTTTATGGTGGCTAAACTATTTTCTCATGGCCTAATTCTCCCCTCAGGGTCCACTGGCTATAACATGGAAACATGTATGTACCCATACTTCCCAGTTTTCCAGTAGGGTCTTACAGACTTAGCCTGGCCCACATGGGATTCCAAATTTCAATGTTTTTCTAGGTAAACTCTATATTCTGCCTAATCATTTTCATACAGCCCACTATTATTCTTCTACATAGTATATTATTATGAACCTACATAGTGTGCTTATCCAGATGAACCTTTGCTTCCAACCCTAGAGATTCCTATTAACCCATTGATATTTGTCAACAATGAATAATTTTTCTAACAGTTTGATGGGGTTCAGGCCCTCCTGTATTTCTACCCATCAATGGACAATTTTATGTTTATGAATTATGTTGACTAGTGGTTATGAGTGTGACAAGAATGAAATTTATTAGTAGTTTCACCATTCAGTCTCCTACTATCCTTTCTCTGGTTGAAATTAATTAATGAGTTCTTTTTCTCTAAGAACAATCAGAACAATGGTATTCCCCAACTTCTTCCACAGATGTCAGGCAAGTTTATTGACATGCATCTAGATTAACTTTTTTTTTTTTCCAATTAAGCTACTCTCCATGAAAATGTTTTGAAATTGCTTATAATGAAGTATTAGTAGGATTGTTTCTCTAATGCAAATATGAGATTTGTTCTCTCAAGTAAATATTCATATCTATATTTCTTACATATCTATTTCAATAGTTTCCATAGTAGGCTTTTTTCCCCCTGATTTTGTATGCATTATGTTTTACTCTGCCTAAAACTATCCTCACAAGGATTCAAGTGTCCTTTAGAATCCTGTTTAATAAACAGAGACTTACCATCTAAACATTCCAACAAAATTTTATCAGCATATGAGCTAAAGAAATATTTCCAAAAGGGTATACTGGTTAATATGTGCTCTTATGGATGCTAAATTAGAAGCCTCTTCTCTGAAAATGTTTATTTTCTTTGATAAATATTTGAAAGTATGACCATGAGTGATAGACAGGGATATATGAATTAGATATAGAATTAAACTAAGAAAGGATCTCTTCCTTAATTAACTCATAGTTTAACTGTGAGAAATGATCCTAATTATATAATTAGAATAATGTAATCATTTTCAGTAGCTACACAAAAGCCTGTTTCCTCCTTTCTTCCTACCCTTGATAGTCTCCTATGGATGGTGCAAATGTGCTTGACTTGTTAGCAGAAAATAAAATTTGCTTATAGATTTTTAACCTACCTCATGTATTAATATAATACAACTGAGGGTCTGGTGATTCTGCCTGCCAGCCTCTATGCTTGGCCCATTCACTACCAATCTTTGCTCAACTCTGTGCCCACCAAGGGCTAACTCTAAAGAAACTACATTTCTGGGCTGTCATCCTTGAGGCCTCAATTAATAGAAGCAATAGAAGGCACTGGCAGGAGATCAGAAGTCATAAAGAGAAAGAGTTTGGGGTATTTACCACTCCACACACATACACAATTCCTCCTTGTCCAGGCGCCTGTTTTGGCAATAGTTATGCTGCTTTATGACTACAACTAGAATTAGGCAGTCCTTTTCAATAGCTATAGCTATTACCTAAATCTGTTTACTACATTTCCTGTCTTTTCCCTTCAGATGTAGTGTTAATGGCTTCTTGCTTGGTTAGTCCTTGGGTACCTCAGTGTCACTTGATGGTTTCCTTAACCTTGTCCCTACCTCTGTAATAGTTTGTACATCAAGTTCTTTCAATATCACAGCTAAATGTGCTTTCTGCTTTTTGTTAGGACCTGATTTGTGCACTTGTGATTATATCTGTAATACAAGATTGAAAAACAAAAGTGATAAATGTCTTAAGTTAGAGTACTCTGTACATTTCATGGACTAAGGCATCTTTTCTAGGTAGTAGATAAGAGAAAGCTTCATGGATGAGAGGCAGTCAATAAAGACATGGGTTAATTCTTCACCTTTATGATAAGAAATATTGGTTCATTTTCCTTCAAAATCTCTCTCTTTCTCCCTCTCTCTCTTAAATTTGGGCTATTCAGACAAAATCACATATTGCTCCTATAAAGAACCATGGGTTACAAAGTTTGCCTTTTGATGAACTTGCAAAATGTCACTGTCTCTACATGAGCCTGATCCGAATGCTCCTGTTGAAATGTCATGAGGCCAGCACTGTTCACAGAGTGCAGTCACTAGAACTTAGCTGGTAAGTTTCAAGGCTTTGGCACCACCACAGTGTCAAGGAAAGCCTTGGGCAGTGAGCTCATGAATTGAAAAGCTCATCTGCTTCCTTTTCCTCTCTCCTCTGCCCTTACTCTCACTTCCCCCATAACCCTATGTCTCTTCCTCTTATAGACAAACCACTTGGCAAATGGGATGAGGGTAGGATAGACTTTTTTTTTTTTTTTTTTTTCATTTTAAAAACCAGGTTATTTTGCTCCTACAAAGAGGTATTAGAATGATCTTTAAAAAGATTCAGCACAATGGTTGAAGAGAATTGCATTGTGCCCGAGGGTTATGTGGACCATTGTTCAGGCCTCTTCTTTTTATTTCACAGCTCTGGCAAGCTGCAGGGCTGAGGCCCCATTTAGCACTCCAATCAAACTAATTCCACCTCTACCTGGACTGATGAGTCAAAGTCTCAGACAAATGTTCATAGAAGAATCCTGGGGTACTCTCTCTTCTTTCTTTTCTCACTTGTTTCTCTCTTTTGCCTTTCTCCCACACTTCCTTTCTTCCTTTCTTTTTTCTGTCTATTTAATTGTGAGGAGAACAAAGATGGAAAATTATTATAATCACTGTTTCAAATGTACCTTGGCTGGCATTCAAACACTGTGGGTTTTTCCCAAAGAGGTATTAAAAGGAAAGAACAAAATGATTGAATTTCTTAATAAAGTTTAAAATATTAAGGCAGCCCACCTGGATTTGAGTTGCAGATGCCCTAAGATATTGGGGCATCTGAAACTGAAGAAAAGGTCCACTGTCATCTCATTCTCAAAGGTGGTCAAGATCCATGGTTGTGGGTAAGGTCATAGATCGGATCAGTGTGGTTCTTTTCCCTCTTTGGACTTTACTTTTGGATTGGTTACTCTACACGTGGAGACTTCAGAGCACAGACTGTGTAATAATTGGTGTCATCACTCTACAAAGCCTGGCCTGACACATTCTTCTTAGCCAGGTACATCTGTTATATTGCATATCAATCTCTCCTGAAACCTTTTTGCCTACCTGCTTCCTTCTCTCAACCTAAGTTCACCTAGGCAGTGACTGTGCTGACTGCCGCTCAGATTCCTCCTCAGAGAGTGCAGTGAGAGCTCAGCCATGAATCCATGTTTAATAAACAATTGACAAATAAACACATTGAAGGATATACAGCAGAAGAGGCATGGGCATGTTTTTCTGAGTGTTTTTAACTTTTTTCACAGGTAGGATGGACACAGAATTCATCCAGTTTTGGTTCCTGTTTGATTGCAATATCTTACCACCTTCTGCTGACAACTTTCAGAGAAAGCCCAGGAGTTACTGAATAAAGCTCCATCTCCTAAAATTAATAAGAATCCACGACAGCTCCAGCTAAACCCTAACTCTCAGTACACACCCATCCTGATGGTCCATATGTCAGTGGTACTAAACTATTACGGTTTCCTCCTTGGGCCATGCTCCCTCACATTCCCTATCATTGCCTCTTCCTCAAAAGCCCTCCTCCTCACTTCTTTCTAAATGGTAAGTTTCTATTTGGCTGGAGAGACTCTGAGTCTCAGCTTAGGCACCTCCTCCCATTGATTGTCCTTTTGCCTCTTTGCCATCGGGCTTCTTTCTCTCCATGCCACCATCACCACCAAACACCATCTGCTATGTTTATCACATTGGATTGTAAACACAACTTTGCTTGCCTCTCTTCCCTCTTAACCCACTCCACCATTCTTTTAAGATTATTTCTGTACACGATGACCTGTTAATTAATATGTAACTGCAGATAAATATCCTGTTTGCTTACAAATTCTAGGAACTAATTTCAAATGAAGCAGATGACAGCCTTAAGACATTCCAGCTCTGGAGGATTTGCTAACCTTCAACCAGTTACCTGAATAGGTTGTTGGCTTCCTTAGCAGTAGTCCCCCTAGCAAAGAATTACCAGTCACCTCCTTTCAATTCCTTTGTTTTGCTTTATTGTTTTATTTTGTTTCTTCTTCCTCTTCCCTTACAAAAACCTTGCCCATGTCCAATCATTAAGATGGTCTTTGAAATGAGTCCACCATCTTCTCTCAAGCTTCTGCTTTTATAAACCTACTTTTCTTCCACCAGCCCTTGTCTATTGATTATTGATTTTCAAGTATCAGGTACCCAAACCTGATCTCAGTATCACCTTCATCTTCCACCCTCTAACCATATATGCTCATCCACCTATAAAATGACTTGAGGATCTTGTGTGTGAGTTCTAGCACATTGACTGAAAGGGAGTAGTTGCCCAATATACAGTAACCAGATAAACAAATGAATAATCCAGTCAAGAAAGAAGAACAAAGATTTCTTGAAATTTCTTCTTTAGTGTTGGTTGTTGCTTTACACTCTTATTACAACAAGAATAGATGTTCTTTATATTAAAAGTGTAATTACTACACAGTGTATAATTCTCTCACCACCTCTTACTTATTTGGAAGGCAAATTAAAACCTCACTTTTAAAATTTACATTTATATTATAAGTGATATTGAACCTTTCTTCCTAAAGTGTAAGGGCCATTTGTATATTTTTACTGAGTATCTGCTTCTGCTATTTATCTATTTTTATTGGAGCAGTCAATCTGTTGATTATTAATATAAGAAAAACCTTATATTAAAAAGACTACTTTTTGTCAAAATTTTAAATATACTTTCAAGCTTAATTCATGCCTTTTCCTTTTGTTTATTTTTGCCAAGTTTTTGAAATAAAAATTTTTTAACTGCTGGAGTCAAATATATCAATATTTTTAACATGATTCTACCCTTGAATTTCATTGTGGAAAGGTTTTATTATGTACTTTTTGTTTCATTTTTAGATATAATTTTCAAAATTTTTTGGAGTTTATTTTGACATAGAGTATATAACATCTTTACAGAGATAATTAATTGTTTCAGCATGATTTATTGAATAATTTATAATTTTATAAATTATTTTATTTGAAATGTCATATTTATCAAATAATTTATATATAGGTATAAATAATATAGATAAAGATATATAGTTGTTGTTGCCCTATAAAAATCTGGTTTCATTGAGAAAATACTCTGGACTCAACATAGCACTATAAGAAATCAGAGTTTGAAAAAATATTTTATCATTAAGTCATTTTCATATTTGTCTGTGTTATTCAGAGTACCCATTCTCACTTTTCTCCCTCATTTATTTTTCTAATTTTTTCTTACCTATTTTCTGAGATTTATGTTTTTATGAAACAGAATATTTTAAAAATTTGTAACACCAAAAAAAAAAAAAAGAAAATATTTATTTAAATTAAATAAAGGCTTTAAATGAATTTTAAGAATAACACCATTATACTTCTGAGTACATCTCTTTTATATTTCTAGATAAGATTTAAAGGCTATTTAAAGCATATACCTTTAAAAGTGTATTCCAAAGTATAGAATATCTTTTGTAGAGTTAATGGAAGGCATTTTCTTACTAGTGCATTAGTTTCTTGTTGCTGCTATAAGAAACTACCTTAAACATACAGGGTATGTGTGATACATTGGCAATAACTTTGTATCTCCTTATTTCACATGCTTGTAGTTAATTTTGAAAAACTATGTTTCTAAAATTATGATTTAACATCATTGTTTTGGATATAAAGTATTAAATTCTGAGAGCAACTATCATGTTGAAGGAAGATGATGTTAGAACAACCATAATTTCTATACTACATGCAGGGCAACTGAAGGAAATTGCAGACTTCAATAACATCCCTTTATGTACACTTTACAATGTGAAGAAGCTGATCTTACTGTCACCACACCAACAAGGAAAACACATAAGGTATGCAAGGATTGCACAAGTCCAGATATTGTATACAGAATCCAGGAGATCATCAATGAAGACCCAGGAAAGTCAATGCACTCCATAGCAGGAGAACTATATATGTGGGATAAAATGGTTTGTAAGATTATTGCTGAAATTATCAGATGATTGTATGTTCTTAGGAGAGGCCAGTTTATGACACAGCAGACAAAGGAAAAGCACTTTGAAAAAGCAAGGACACTGCTAACAAAATGGAAAAATCCCAAAGGAAAAAAACCTTCTGATTGTCTTTTCCAATGAAAATAATTCTCAGCAGGACCAAACAGTCAACAGAAGAAACAGGTGGCTCTGCGAGAATCTTCATGAAGTCCCAATTTTCATGAAAATGAAATTTCCTGCTATAGTGATGGTATTAGGTGTTGTCAGCAGTGAAGGAGATATCATGACCCTGCATTTGTTTTCACAAGGCCTGAAGGTGACTGCTGATGTTTACCTTGATGTTTTAAGAAAAGTAGTTGTAACATGGATAAAGCAAGTCACAAATAGACATCATTTTCTCTTCCAACACCATGGTGCACCAGCATATAATGCCAAAATGGTGCAAGAATTTCTCAGTGTCAGTGTTCCTAAATTCTGGTCAAAGGAAATCTGGCTGCCTAGTTCACCAGATACAAATCCTTTAGACTATTATGTATTCAGCATTTATGAGAGAGAAGTTAATAAGCAACCTCATTCCAATAAAAAGGCTGTTAAAGCTAAGATTGAAAACATAATGATGTCCATGGATAAACAAAAGTTAATTAAAGTGTGCTCAAGATTCCAAAGTCAAATTGAGTCTATTATTGCAGCAAATGAGACTTTTTTGAACAATTTAAAAAATAATGACTGGAGAGAAAAAGATGGCAACAAGAGTAGAGAGCAGTGCTGATGGTATTCTCCAGTACCAGAGCAGTTAGAGGACAGGATAGGGAGTGAGAGATGTCTTCAGGTCCCTAAGAATTGGAAGGTCAGCATCTAGACTCAGGGGAGCATAGCCCAGAGGCAGCGGAGACCTGCAGGAGAGTAGGTGAGGCAGTTCTGGACCCATAGTCCTGTGGGCCAAGGTCGGCTCTGGGCAGTGGCGGCTCTACCAAGAAGGGCATGTTTAACTGAAGCCAACTCCAGGCTCCCTGGCGACTAGAAATCTGAACAGTGAAGTGTGGGCAGCAAGGGCAAATGCCAGAGGGAACGAGAAATTGAACTCCTGCAGGGGAGGGACTGTGTGAGAGCCTCACTCCAGCAACAGAGAGAGGAAGCTCCTCACTGGACCAGAGGTGGAGGGGAAGAGTCCTGTGGGGAGAAGGAGCAGGGGAGCAGGGAAGTGCACTGGCTGGGGCAGCAAGAGGGCCGAAAATAGTGCTGCTGGGCCACCAGGGAAACAGTAGCTTAAAGCCCCTGCGAGGGGGGAGGCCCAGCCCTGCACACCCACACAGGCCCCCAGGCTCAAAAGTTACTTCTTACATATTTTTAATCCCCCACCACCACCACCTCAATCCATCTAAATACCCAAGACCCTCCCCCTACTCTTGATTTAAAGTCTACTCACTCTCTGGCTATAACACATTCTCAGTCCTCAATCTAAGTATACCTCCCTTCCCCAGCCACCTAAACCCTTTCTTTATTCTTTTCTTTCTTCCTTTTTCTTTTTCTTTTTTTCCCTCCTTTTTTTTTTTTTTTTCTTCATTTCTCTCTCTTTTTTTTTCTTTTCTTCCTGTTAAAGCCCACAGGTCCTGGCTCCACCTGGACCATTTAGAGATCATAAAGGCTGAACAGACACCTAAACCCTTCTTTATTAATATTGTTTTTTCTTTCTCTTGTGACTTTTTCCTTTTTTTTTTTTTTTCTTTTTCTTTCTCTCTCTGATATAAGACCAGAGGTCCCAGCTCCACCTGGACCAATCAGGGATCATGAAGAGTGAACAGCCACCTAAACCCTTTGTTCTTATAATTATTATCTTTTTTATTTCTTTTTTCCTTTTATTTTTTTTTTTCTTTTCCTTCTTTTCCAGCTAAAAGCCCACAGGTCCAGAATACAACCAGACAGCCCAAATAAAGGCCACACCAAGAACAACAAGTGGAGAAAATCTGGGAGACTGCAACATTGAACTCCACAAATCTCCTAACACAGAAGGATGCTCAACTAAGGCAAGGAAGCAAAGCAGGTTAATCCAAGGGGGAAAAAAAAAAGTAAGCAACAACAGACAACCAAAATGGGGAAAAAAAGAATCAGTCCATCACCATAAGAAAAGGAAGAATCCCCAGAAAGACCACAAATGAAACAGAGGCACCCAAAATATCAGATAAGAAATTCAAAAGAATGATGATAGAGAAGCTCAATGAGCTCAGCCACATCAAAGAAAACAATAAACAACTCCAGGAGAACTACCAAAAACTCCAGGGAAGTTACAAGGAACTTAATGAGAGCTACAACAGCATCAAAAAGGACATAGAAACTATCAATAAGCACCAGAAGGAAATGAAGAATACAATTTCTGAATTGAAGAATACAGTAGAAGGAATCAACAGTAGGCTAGAGGAAGCAGAGGACCAGATGAGGACCAGCAGAGGATAATGCAGACAAATACTCCAAGACAGTACAAGAGAATAAAAAAAGGCTGAACAAGATGGAAGAGGGTTTAAGAGTTGCAGGACAACATGAAAAGTAACAACATTCGTATCATAGAGATACCAGAAGGAGAAGAAAAACAAGAAATGGAAAACCTGTTCAAAAAAGTCATGATAGAAAATTTCCCTAATATGATGAGTGAAAACATTAATCAAGTTCAGGAAGCACAGAGGGTCCCAATGAAGATCAACCCAAACAGACCAACACCAAGGCACATTATTATTAAAATGAGTAATTTTAAAGACAAAGAGAGAATCCTAAAAGCATCAAGAGAGAAACAACAAATAACATATAAAGGGGCTCCAGTAAGGCTATCAAATGATTGTTCAACAGAAACTATTCAACCCAGAGGGAATGGCAAAAAGTATTTCAAGTAATGGTAAACAAAGGCCTGCAACCAAGAATACTTTACCCAGCAAGGCTCTCATTCAAGATAGAAGAAGAAATAAGGAGTTTCCCAGACAAAAAAAGACTAAAAGAATACTTCTCTACCAAACCAGCATTGCAAGAAATGCTAAAGGGTCTGCTTTAAAAATAAATAAATAAATAAAATGAAGAAACAGAGAAATCCAATGAGGAATACAGATAGAAATGGAGAAAATGGCAATAAATAAGTATCAACCAATAATAACCTTAAATGTAAATGGATTAAATGCATCAATCAAAAGACGTTGGGTAGCCGAAAGGATAAGATGAGAGGAACCACATATATGCTGTTGTAAGGAGACCCACGTCAGAACAAAAGATTGACACAGATTGAGAGTGAAGGGATAGAAAAATGTATATCAAGCAAATGGACATAAAAAAAAAAAAAAAAAGTTGGAGCAGCAATACTGATTTCAGACAAAATATATTTTACAATGAAGGCCATAAAAAGGGACAAAGATGGACATTTCATAGTACTTAAGGGAACAATCTATCAAGAAGAAATAACTCTGATAAACATATATGCACCCAACATAGGAGGTCCAAAATATATAAGGAAAATCTTGGAAGACTTTAAGAAAGACAGAGACAGCAACACACTAATAATAGGGGATTTTAATACCCCACTATCAACAATGGACAGATCTTCCAAACAAAAAATCCCCAGGGATGTTGTGGCATTGAAATGGACCTAACTGATGTATACAGATTCTTTTACCCCTAAAAAGCAAAATACACATTCTTATCAAATGCACATGGATCATTCTCCAAGATAGATCACATGGTATGTTACAAGACAAGCCTCCGCAAATACAGGAAAATTGAAATCATACAAAGCATCTTCTCAGATCACAATGGCTTAAAACTAGAAACCAATCTCAAGGGAAAATCCAAAAATTTTCTAACTCATGGAGACTGAATAACATGCTTTTAAGCAATGAATGGGTTAACAATGAGATCAAAGATGAAATAAAAACGTTTCCGGAAACAAATGACAATGAACGCACAACAGCCCAAAACCTATGTGATACAGCAAAGGCAGTTATCAGAGGGAACTTTATAGCAATACTGGCCTATCTAAAAAGGTCACAAGAAGGTTATAAAAACAACATAACCACAAAGCTGCAAGAATTAGAGGAGCAACAACAAACAAAGCCCAGAGCAAATAGAAGGAAGGAAAACATCAAGACCAGAGCAGAACTAAATAACTCAGATTTTCAAACTACAATTCGAAGAATCAACAGGACCAGGAGCTGGTTCTTTGAAAAAATAAATGAAATTGACAAGCCTTTATCCAGACTCATCAAGAAAAAGAGAGAGAGGACCCAAATAAACAGAATCAGAACTGAAAGAGGGGAAATCACAACTGATACCTCAGAAATACAAAAGATATGACAAAAAATATGACAATCTGGATGAAATGGACACATTTCTGGAAATGTATAATCTACCAAAGCTGAACCCAGAAGAAGCAGAAAGACTGAATAGGCCAATAACAACTAGTGAAATTAAAGAAGTAATCCAAAATCTCTCAAAGCACAAAAGCCCTGGACCAGATGGATACACAGGTGAATTTTACCAAACACTTAAAGAAGAAATAACTCATATCCTTCTGAAACTATACCAAAAAATGCAGGAAGAGGGAAGACTCCCAAACTCATTCTCTGAGGCCAATATTATTCTAATCCCAAAACCAGGGCAAGACACAACTAAGAAAAAAAGCTACAGGCCAATATCTCTGATGAACATAGATGCTAAGATTCTCAACAAAATATTGGCCAACTGGATTCAGCAGTGTATTACAAAGATCATACACCATGATCAAGTGGGCTTCATCCCAGGGATGCAAGGATGGTACAACATTTGTAAATCAATAAATGTAATACACCACATCAACAAATTGAAAGATAAAAACCATATGATCATATCAATAGATGCTGAAAAAGCATGTGATAAAGTACAGCAACCATTTATGATAAAAACCCTCAGCAAAATGGAAATAGAGGGAGCATACCTCAACATCATAAAGGCCATCTATGAGAAACCTGAAGCCAACATCATACTTAAGGGACAAAATCTAAAAGCTTTCCCCCTAAGATCAGGAATGAGACAAGGCTGTCCACTTTCTCCACTTCTATTCAACATTGTCTTGGAAGTTGTAGCTATAGCCATCAGAGAAGAAAAAGGAATCAAAGATATCCAAATTGGAAAGGAGGAAGTCAAACTGTCATTATTGCAGATGATATGATAGTGTACATACAAAACCCAACAGGCTCCACCAAAAACTTACTTGACCTAATAAGCAAATATAGCAAAATAGCTGGATATAAAGTCAATATCCAGAAATCAAAAGTATTTTTGTATACCAATAATATAACATCAGAAATAGAAGTGAAAAAACAAATGCCATTTACAATAGTAACAAGAAAAATAAAGTACCTAGGAATAAACTTAACTAAGGAGGTAAAAGACCTATACGCAGAAAACTACAGAACAATGAAGAAAGAAATCAAGGAAGATACAAATAAATAGAAGCATATACCATGGTCATGGATGGGAAGAATTAACATCATTAAAATGTCCATACTACCCAAAGCAATCTACATATTCAATGCAATCCCAATTAAAATACCAATGACAGACTTCACAGAAATAGAAAAAATACTTCAAAAATTTATATGGAGCCAAAAACGCCCAGGAATAGCCACAGCCATCTTAAGAAAGAAGAACAAGGTAGGAGGAATCACAATACCAGGCTTCAAACAGTACTACAAGGCTACTGTCATCAAAACAGCTTGGTACTGGCATAAGAGTATACATATAGATCAATGGAACAGAATAGAGAGCCCAGAAATTAACCCAGGACTCTATGGTCAAGTAATAGTTGACAAAAGGGGAAGGAACATCAAATGGAGTAAAAACAGTCTCTTCAACAAATGGTGTTGTGAGAACTGGACAGCAATGTGCAGAAAGATAAAACTTGACCACCAACTTACACCATATACCAGAATAAACTCAAGATGGATAAAGGATTTAAACATAAGCAGTGCCACCATAAAGGTCCTGGAGAAAAATATAGGCAGTAAACTTTTGGATATCCTACACAGGGATATGTTTACTGATACTTCACCAAGGGCAAAGGAAATCAAAGAACAAATCAACAAATGGGACTGTATCAAATTGAAAAGTTTCTGTTCAGCTAAAGAAACACCAGCAAAATTCAAAGGGAACCAACTGTATAGGAAAACATAATTGCCAATGATACCTCAGACAAGAGTTTGATCTCCAAAATATATAAAGAACTAATGCAACTCAACGCCAGGGAGACAGACAGCCCAATCAAAAAATGGGCAAAGGACCTGAACAGACAACTCACTGAGGAAGATATACAAAGGGCCCAGAGGCATATGAAAGAATGCTCAACATCACTAATTATCAGAGAGATTCAAATTAAAACCACAATAAGATACCACCTCACACCTGTCAGAATGGCAATCATCAGCAAATCAACAAACAACAAGTGTTAGCGAGGATGTGGGGCAAAGGGAACCCTGGTGCACTGTTGGTGGGAATGTAGGCTGGTGCAGCCACTGTGGAAAACAGTATGGGGATTCTTTAAAAATTTAAAAATGGAACTGCCTTTTGATCCAGTGATTCCACTACTTGGACTATACCCAAAGAATCCTGAAACACCAATTCATAAGAACCTATGTACACCTATGTTCATAGCAGTGTTATTTACAATAGCCAAATGCTGGAAACAGCCTAAGTGCCCATCAGTAGATGATTGGATCAAAAACTTTGGTACATCTGCACAATGGAGTACTGCACAGCAGAAAGAAAGAAGGAACTCCAAACCTTTGCAACAACGTGGATGGAACTTGAAAGAATTATGCTTAGTGAAATAAGCCAGTCAGTGAAGGACAAATACCATATGATCTCACCCATTCCAGGACAATAATGAACAAAACTAACAACAAGCAAAACAAGACCAGATATATGAGTACAGTGAATAGGTCTTCAGTGGTCCGGGGGAAGGGGGTTTGAGGGATGGGGGAGGCAGAGGCAAGGAAGGGGAGCTGTTTAGACAATAACCTAGTGTAAAGGAACCATGGACATGGACAACAGGTGGGATTGACTTTGGGGGGAATGGGTGGGTGGGGAGGGGGACAGAGGGGAGGAAAAAGGGGATGGATGTAATACAACAACAATAAAACTTAAAAATTTATAAAAAAAAATGACTGTTTATGTATTTTCATCAAAGAATAAATTTATTTAAAAATATAACACTTTTGTAGTATGTTGTATACTTTACTAAAATTTTGCCAATTTATCATGTGCAACCTGTAATTTTATTAGTCATTTAACCATTCATTTAATTAATCTTCTATTATATTCTCACATTATTTAAATAAAATTAGACATGAACTCAGATTCAAAATTTCAAATATGCTGCCTTTTAGTTAATCTCTGCCTAAATCTCTGTAATACTAAATACTTTGAAAAGCCTATGTTAGGTTCTAAAAAATATCAAAGAAAATAATATCAATATTACTGTTATAGTAAGGGTGGAGCAGAGATATATATGCATATTAGTTATATTGCATTAAATGTTATAAAAACAAAAATAATTTGATAAAATATATTAATAAAAAGAATTGAAGAACTAAAAACATTGCATGCAGAAGCATATATTTTTTTAAGACATAAAGTCAGAGTGGAATAAGACAAGGGCACTTGACAAAATAGGATATAAATACATAGCTTTTATTCCATGTATATAGGAGAAAAGTAGACTTTGGTAAACAACTGAAAATATTTTTTAATTCCATAATCAAAAGCCTTTTGGGAAAAGTCCTTCATTTTATTTTATTGTTGTTGTATTACATTTATCTCACTTTTGCCACACTGCTCTCCCTAGCCCTACCCTTTCCATCTCCCTTTCCACAGCCAATCCCACATGTTGTCCATGTACATGGGTCATCCATGCCAGTTCCTTTATTAAACTGTTCCCCTTCTTTGCCTCTTTCTCACCCTCTTTCCTCTCCTCTGCACACTGAAAGCCTGTTGCTTGTTTCCATACCTCTGGTTCTGATTTGCTTGAAGACTTCTTCTTTTTTTTTTTTTGGAATGTTTTTGGCTAGTTTCTTTGTTTTACTTCCATGGCAAGAATGACATCATGTGGCCAACAAAATTTTTAATATTGTGTTTTTTTACCCCTCCAAAATATTTTTACTGGTACAGAGGCTAGAAGTAGAAGGACAGACTCCTTGTCATATTTTTTCTGTAATGTATTCTAGTTGATCATAATAAATTTAATAAATATTGGAAAACTTTTCTTTTTTTTCTAAAGATTTTATTTTATTACTTTTAGAGGGAGAAAAAGAGGGAGAATCAGAGAGGGAAAGAGATACCAATGTATGGTTGCTTTTCACCTGCCTCCAGCTACAGACCTGACTGGAGACCTGGCTTGCAACCTGGTTATGTGCCCTGCCTGAGGAATCAAAACAGTGACCTTTGGGTTCGCAGGCTGGCACCTTATTCACAGTGCCACCAGCCAGGGCTAGGAAACTCTTCTTTTTTGAGGTTAATATATATTCTGTTACATATTGAATTATATGTAATATAATTAACATATTCTTATCTCTGTCTAGTTTTGATATGTGAATAAGGTAGTATAGCATTTAAAAAATTTATACATTTAAGTTCATTACACATTTTTTATAAGATATATTCCATAGAAACTCAGAATCAGAATCTTCATTTTTGGACCTTGAAAATAAGGATTCTGAACAAATAGGTAATTTCATTCATACTGTGATGTTTGTGACCTACATGTATAGTGATTAGTTTCACTGGTTTCATAATCTAAATACTTACTAGTTATATGACTTTTGAAAGATTTTTAACTTGAACAAGATGTCCTAATTTATGAAATAGAAAAAATATTTAGGGAAATTTTAAGAATTATTTAACACAATGTTTGCAAAGAATTTAGATGTAACTAAGGTCTTTTAAAAATATGTATGCCTTTAATACATTATTATACTACATTTAGATTAATTTATTTAACGTTTAGATTAACATTCATAGTCAGTTATAACTTAATTATTAATTTGATTTGTATACTTGACTGCTAAAGAAACCCTTGTGTATCTTGTTTTCCTTTCATGGAGGGTACTCAAGTCAGAATAGTTAGCTTTCTGACTTAAGAAACATTAAATCAGATAATGGATTTACAGGAACAGGAACTTGACCTTGACTGCCCTTACTAGGTAAGTCATACTGTCTCAGACCACAGAAGCAGGAAATTAGAACTGAGTTTCTTACATAAAGTTAGGCACCCTCAAACACTCTTTTCATTATGAATTGGAAAGTGGAATATTGCATTCGCCAGTCCTAAGAAAAAGTAAAAATAAATTTTCCATGACCCCGAAGTCCTGAAAGGATAGTGACCTATCAGGAATATCAAATTTTGGTCTATGCTAGGCCTGATGGTGTTGCCTAAATTTACAATATGTGAACCTAAGCTAAGAGATTAATACTGTGTCCAGTGTAATGATAGGATTTTGCTAATTAATTTATCATTAACATCTTAGCTCTTCCAAGTCTTTGTAAAGATTTTTTTCCCATAGTTCATCTAAAACTTAGTGTACTCAACATGAGAGTTCACTTACAAAAATATTTCTAAGCCAACATAATAAAAATAACCTTAAGTATAATAATCTATTATTAATTACACCATATAGAAATCTTGTAAATTATGATAGCAATAACCTAAAATGTGAGGGTGAAGGAAAGTAAGTATAAAGTTTATAAGTTCTATTTAAATTAAATTGTTATAAGTTTAAATTAGAGTGTCATTAATTTAAGATATATTATGTAAGCCTCAAGGTAACCACAATGGAAAATCTATAGAAATTACACAAAAGAATACAAGAAAGAAGTCTAAGTTTGTTGATACCAAAATACAAAAAAAGGACATAGAGTATCAAACAAAAAACAATGAATCTACATAATAACTAGAAAACAATTAACAAAAGTCATTACTTATCAATAATTAAAGTGCAAATGGATTAAATTCTATAATAAAAAGTCAGAATGGCTGAATGCATTAAAAATAAAAAAACAGGATCCAACAACATGTTGCCTATAAGAGATTCACTTTAGACTTAAAGATACACATAGGCTGAGATTGAAGAAGGAAAAAAGATATATCAAGCAAATGGTAACCAGAAAAAAAGCAGAGGTAGCCCTACTTAAACCAGACAAAATAGACTTTAAACTAGAAATGGTAAGAGAAAAAAGCAAGTTATGTATAATTATAAGCGGGTCCATACATCAAGAAGATGCAGTACTCATATAGATTTATGCACTCAACATTGGAGCACCTAAATGTATAAAGCAAAAACTAATAGTTTATCCAAATAAGTTAATCTGCTATGACAAAGTTTCCAATATTTTGAATATTATATATTAAAATTTGTAGTCTTTCTTTAAAAAATTCCAATTATATAAATTTTGACCTTTTAAAAAAATTCCATGCTTCTCAAGTTCTCATATTTTCCAGCATTACTGAGATTTTTTAGCAATTTCTGCTGTGTTTTGGCTAATTATCCAATGTTTATTTCAGTAAACTATTCTCTCTTGTGTCCAATTTGTTCTGTAAATTATTGATTGAATTTTTTATTTTCAGTGACTTTTTTAATTTTTAGAAGTTTGGTTTCCTTCTTTGTGCAGATCAACTTATTTTTTTATAGTTTCTTAATTTTCACAGTATTTTAATTACATTTTTTTTAATGTTTAAGGTATTAAACTTAACTAGTTTGTGTTCCCTTTTATTATCTCAAGAGAGAATATTACCATAATCTCTCTTTTTGGTGCATTAACATTGAAAAATTTTTTATTGTAAGCTAATCTCTATCCTTTTCCTTTCTTTGAAGATTTTTTTTTGAAAGTATCCTTCCAGACAGGTTTTGTATCTACTTCTACAAAAAATTCCAGTGATATCATATAATCAGAATTAATGTTCATTTTATTTTTTAAATATTTGGAATCCAAGATATGTAGCTGATAACTATGAACCACAAATTACACAGTTGCTTGGGCTCATGGGAGTTTTTCTTTACTCACATTCCAGGCAGTAAAGAATAAATATTTCTTTGTTAAATCCGGTGATTTGTACTTCTTTTACAGCTCTCCTTCAATTAAAAATAGGACATTTCTAGGCTTAAGACCTTCATGGAGTGGGGGTGGGCAGTGTCTAAGCTATGTATTTTCACACCTCTGGACTAAAGTCTTCCCTTGTTTGTTCTTATAGGGCTAAACTCCCCAATTTCTAGGCTAGAGAATATCAGTTTGAGCAATATCAACATTTTAGGCCACATGATTCTTTGTTCTAGGTTGCTTTCTTGTGCAATAATATGTTTGGCAGAATTTTTAGCTTTTACTCACTAGATGTCATTAGCACTCACCCTACCACACCACCCCCATAGTTGTGGCAACTCAAAATGTCTCCAAATACAGTCAAATGTCCATGGAAGGTTCATTATCACTCCCATTGTGAGAACCTCTGCTCTAAGTTATTCATTTCAACCCTTCCCAAATGCCAGTTGTCCCTACTTTACAGCCCCTCTCTTCATCAAAGTAGAGCTGTAGCAACTCCTCACATAATTATTTCAGTGTTTCCCTTTTCCCCACATCCTCACCAACACTGGTTGTTCCTTGATTTGTTAATGATAGCCATTCTGACAGGTGTGAGGTGTTATCTTATTGTGGTTTTAATTTGCATCTCTCTGATGGCTAGTGATGTTAAACATTCTTTCATATGCCTTTGGGCCCTTTGTATATCTTCCTCAGAGAGGTGTCTGTTCAGGTCCTTTGCCCATTTTTTGATTGGGCTGTCTGTCTCCCTTGTACTGAGTCACATAAGTTCTTTATGTATTTTGAATATCAAACCATTATTTCACCCATTACAGGACACTAATGAATATAACAAACAAATAAGCTAAACAGAACCAGATACATGAATACAATGAACAGACCTTCAGTGGGCAGTGGGGAAAGGAAGGGGGGTGTGAGGAGAAGGAGGCAAAGAAGGGGAACAGTTTACTCAAGGAACTAGCATGAAAGACCCATGGACATGGACAACAAATGGGATTGACTTTGGTGGGGTATGGGTGGGTGGGAAAGGGGAGAGAAGGGAGGAGAAATAGGATGAATGTAATACAACAACAATAAAATTAAATTTTAAAAAATTCAGTGCTTTTCCAGACAGTCTTTATTTTCTCTCCTAGAACCTGAGAAATTCTCTTTCAATAAGGTAATCTCAGCCATATATGTTTAAATCAATGGTGTATTTTTATATGTTCTCAGTGAAAGTTTTGTTTTGTTTTATCTTGTTTTGTTTTGTTTTGTTTTAGTATGGGTCTTAATTGCATAGTCAGGAAGAAATTCTCTGATTCTTCCCAATGGTAAGCTAATGCTGAAATCTGCTCTACAAAAACCTGAAAAACCAATAATTCCCAATAATCTTGTAAAATAGCTATTTTAAGCCCCTGGAATAACAGAAAAATCTAATATTCTTATAAGTTATGAGATTCTATCACATGTAGAGGATGATTTCATAATTTAAAGATCTCTAGTTTAATGTATAGACTGTGAATGTTCACATTCATTTGTTATCATTCCAACAAAATTACAGCTAGGAATGTCAGACAGACATAGTCTAAGATAGTTTGTCCAATTACTTTGACCCTAAAAGGTGTAACCTGTACAAGAAGAGATAAAATACTAATTTTGTTCTTTTACTTTTTTACATCACAGAAGGATACACACTGTTTATTATGTGAATTTTTACAATGTAAACAAAAATATAGAAAGACAATATATAAGTACAGCTAAATGCAGAATAGTGACTATTTTCTTTTCAAGAGGCCATGATTTCTGTTTCTAATACAATAAAGAGATTGCGCAGAGGCACAGAGATAGATGTAGGCTGGTCATTAGCACCACAATTTTGCCTAGAAATTATCTACAAATTAATTTCCCCCTGCTACTTACCATAAAGTGTATACTTATAATGTACATTGTGTGTGTGTGTGTGTGTGTGTGTGTGTGTGTGTTTTAAGATTTTATTATTTTTCAGAGAAAAGGTCAGAGAGGGAGGAAGAAAGGCAGAGAAGCATCAACGTATGATTGCCTCACCCACCTCCAGCTAAGTACCTGGCTGGAGATCTGGTTTGCAACCTGGTTATGTGCCCTGACTGGGAATTCGAACCAGCAATCTTTGGGTTTCAAGGCTGGCGCCAATCCACTGAGCCACCAGCCAGGGTATACTTCTTTAAGTATTCTTAAAGTACTTTGTTAAGTATTAAATACCCCAACATAAAGCCTTGGGTAGTTAATAATATGCTGTGATAAAAGGACCATTGGATTTATAGTCAGAAACACTATTGTATGATCTGAGACAATTTTCCTAACTTTTCTGAGTTTCGGTTTGTCTGATTACAATAATTACTCCCTTACTCAATGGTTTTGTAGTTTTAATAAGATAATATTTGCATAATGTTTTCTAAAGTGAGCTTTACAATAAGATATCATATACTTTATAGATGAATCCATCGTCAATGTTGAATTTGAGATTTTTCTAAATCAGATGCAAATAATGAACAAAATAAAGCTTCAGATTTTTAAAATATTTACTTCACATTCCTAACACCAGGGTTTGCTGCCTATACACAGCAGAAAACTAAGTAATCAAAAATCCAGTCACATATGCTACCATGTCTTAATCCAGGACATATGCTACCATTTCTTAAACTTTGAAGTGAACTGGGTTCAGTTACAGAAAAACGAACCTTGAAATATTTGTTTATTCTAGACACAGACAATGAAATTCCTTCAAAAGACTGCTGCTATTTTGGTATTCTGTAGTAAACGTCATTTCAGTTACTTTGACATGATTCTGTGTTGTATTCCTAAAATATTTCAGGATAATTATAGAAGTATAATGCTATGTTATTTGTCAGAAAGAGAAAAAAAAAACATCAGACCACATCATTTTTCAGACTACTTGTAGATCAAGCAGTGACTGCAAGGAGGAAGCATGAATTCTCTGCAACTTACTTTGAATTATTCAGCATCTACCAAGCAAGATTCTAATTACTTCAAAGGCATCTTAAAAATAAGAGGCTTTTCAGCTAAGCTTCTTCCTGCATTTTTGTTTAATATGGCAGTAACTTTATATCACTACTGAAAATATAGAAGAGAAACCCATTGTTATTGGCTACTTATGTGTGTATACAAACACACACAAGGATACAGATATAAATAGATTATATGCATATGGATTTTTGATAAGAGTAAGAATGGGTGATAAGGAATAATGAATTAGCTCATCTTCCATTGAAAGTGATAAACACTTTTTTTTTTTTTTTTTTTTTTTTTTTTTACTCAGGATAGTATGTTATGGTGATCATTGGGCTGAAAATCAGAAGGGCTAGTGGAGAACAGTTGTGGAGAAGCGGGACAGCAAAATAAGATAGGTAAGAAAAAGCCTTGATTTCCCCCTAGAGGTGAGTGTGTGCAGGTGATTCTCTTCTACATTTTTTTTCCCCCTATTTTATCCTTATCCCTGAGTAGTGAGAGGAAGGCTGTTCCTCTAGAAAGGACAATAGGGACAATATAATTTCATAGAGAGAATAAAACCTTTCTCTGCATTAATCCAGTCCTTTAAATCATTGTTTAATGTTCATCTGGGGAAAATGGCATAGGCAATAGGATCCCTGAAGACTCATTAATAGTTTCTTGCGTACCACACACCAGATCAGGCAGTTACTGGTACCTCACCTTCTTTTTTCTAATCATATTAACCATTAGTACAGCTAGGATTACCAGAATATGCATCAAAGTACAACATATAAGAATGCATAATTTGGTCCTGGCTGGTGTCTCAGTAGATAGGTGCCAGCCTGTGAACCCAAAGGTCGCTGGTTCCATTTTCAGCCAGGGCACATAACCAGGTTGCAAGCCAGTTGCAAGCCAGGTCCATAGCTGGATGCAGTTGAAAGGCAAACATACACTGATGTTTCTCTCCCTCTCTGCCTCCTTCCCTTTCCCTCTCTCTGAAAATAATAAATAAAATCTTTAAAAAAAGGAATGCATAATGCCAGTGATGTCAAGTGACCCAAATTTTTAACTCTAAAAGAATAATTTGATCTTTTGCTACACACAGAAAGTAAATTCTAACAAAGTGATCATGTCCTCATCTTAATCCTGAACATTTTAAAGAGCATCATTCTGCTTGTATCATCCTCCCACACTCTCCTAGTCATGTGGAAGCTTATTTCTGGTTAAGCCTCTTCACCATCAACTACTACCTTCTGCATAACAGAAACTAGTGCTGCTCCTTTAATACCTGTTAAGATGGATTACTCCCACCCTAAATTTCTCCTCTTTGTCTCTTTACAAAGTTCCATGGCACTTTAAGGGCAATTTAGAATACCAAGATACCACCATCATTATTTAGACAAGGCAATCAGGATCCCAAAATAAAACATGATCACTGAAGCATCTTATAATTTGCAGTACAAATCCCATCATAAATGGAGAATATTTAAAGAGGCAATGATGATACTGCAGGTCTGAATTCATTGCTGCATATCACAAAGCCTGGTATTATCTGGGGAAACAAGGTAAGCAGCGAAAATATAAGAAAGAACAATAGAAAGTTTCTGCGGTTTCCCTTGTGTGGATCTCCAAGGTCTATTCAATTCATCCTAATTGTCTAGAATCTACCTCCTGTGAACTGGCAGGCATGTTTGTAAATAGTATATTGAAAAGTGCTCCAGTTATTCATTGCTGGGTAATAAACCACATCAAAATTTATGGCTTTAAGAAACTAATTGTTGCCCTGGCTGGTAGCACAGTGGTTAAGGCACCGGCCTGCGAACCCAGAGGTCGCAGGTTCGATTCCCCAGCCAGAGCACATAACCAGGTTGCAAACCAGGTCTCCAGTCAGGTCTGTGGCTGGAGGCAGGTGAAACACAACCATCCATTGATGTCTCTCTCCCTCTTTGCCTCTCTCTCTTCCCCTCTTTCTAAAAATAATAAAATAAAATATTTAAAAAAAAAAGAAACAAATTGTTATTTTCTTTGCCTGAGCTCTGCTGGCATCTTTTAATTGAAATATCTAAAGAGACTGTACACAGATGGTCACACTGGAGCTGAAGTCATCTGAACTTTTGACTGGGATGGATAGAGAGATGGTTCACTCCATGATAGACAAACACTGGGAACTCCACTGGGGTTGTTAACCAAAGGATCCAAATGCCTCTCCTTTGAATGGCTGGATTCTAGAACAAATCATCTCCAAAGCAAGTATTATAAGAGGCCTAAGAAAACCTGTGAAGCCTTTTTGGATCCTGCCTTAGAACTACAATAACTTCACTTTCATTGAATAGCAGTCAAGCAAATCATTCAAGGGAAATGAAGTAGATTCCAACTCTTGATGTGAGGAGCAGCATGCACAAAATTCAGGGAAAAAATTTAGGGCATCCATTTTGGCAGACTAGCTACAAAAAGAGGTTGATTATGGCTCTGTGATTTCAGCAATTTGGGGAAACAACTTTTATAAGTAATGCAAATTGACTCTTTGGGAATAACAAATTGAATAAGAAGGCAGAATTTTACAATGATGGATCCTCCTCATTCCCAGGTAATTTTGGAATTTCCCTTACCCCCACTAACATTCAATCCATGTATCTAATATTACTTAATGTCTCTTTCTATTGTGATAAATATACTTATTGACCCCCACATACCATTTTTATATCCTTGAGTTTCTGACATTCTAAAGATAAATTGAGTGGCAGATGTCCAAGGATGCAGCCTGCATCTCTTACACCAAATTTATAACAGGGAAAGCTCCAAGCAGTTGAATGGTCTTGTCTTCCTCAAACACAAGCTGAAGCTAGCTTCTTTTTATTTCTCCAACACAGCAGGATACAAAATTTCCTTTAAGCCACAAGCCATTGCTACTGAAAGTTGAATAAATAAAGAATACTTGAGATTTCAGGTCTTCCTAAGAAATAATATGTCCTTCTTCTTAGAAGAGCTTCTCCCCAAAATTTAATTCTTTCTCCACATTTAATTTCTCTGCACCTTGAGTGAACTTTGCTTATTCAAATAGAGTAAAATATCTACTTTCATTTCTGATTCCATCTCAACTGAAATAACTTCTCAGTTCTGAAGCCCACCCTAATAATAAGATAAAAATTACTTGAAACTTTCATGAACATCATCCTACCCCCTAATGTATGCCCCACCTCAAGACAATATATTGTTATACTGAGTTGGCTGAGGTTCTAGGAAATAATTTCTATTCCCACAGACATCAAATTTGGCCCAATAGGTACAAAGAGACTTTGGCTGAGTAGAGGCCCCTACACATAAAGAATTTAAATAAGATTCCCAATATTTCAGAATAAATCCTCAGAAGAGATCCTGATAAATTTCCACATAACCTGAAATTCTCAGAAGTTCTTGAGGTAGAGCTCTGCTTGTGATTAATGACTCTTAAAATTTAAGAACATGGGTAAATATGCTTAGACTCAACAAATAAATGCTTATTTTTTTAAAACTACAACTAAACTTTTATTTTTTTAAGATTTTATTCATTATTTTCAGAGAGAAGTGCAGGGAGGGAGGAAGAAAGGAAGAGAAGCATCAAAGTATGGTTGCCTTTCACCTGCCTCCAGCTATGGACCTAGCTGGAGACCTGGCTACAGACCTGGCTTGTAACCTGGTTATGTTCCCTGGCTGGGAATCAAACCAGCAACCTTTGGGTTTTCAGTCTGGCACCAATCCACTTAGCCACTAAACTCTTAAAAGGTAGAAATATCAATGGAGATTCTTATTCAGTGTATATAGTATTTCCAGTCATGCATTGATCTAAGTGACAGGAGATCTTAAAAGACCTTGACATCCTAGGAGAGTTGACACTGTGTTGTCATCTTATTTTAAGTTCTTCATCTATGCAAATTGAATCATAAACTTCATAACTTCATGAAGCACTTAATAAGCATTTTTAGGCAGAGTTCCCTTGTACAAAGATAGATAGCTGATATATAGATGGATAGATAGATAGATGGACAGATAGATCGATAGATAATAGCTAGATAGATGATACATACATACATACAGATAATAGATACAGGCTGTTCCTGTTTTTGGCCCCCACTCACTTTGAAATAAGACATAGAACTTGGCACAACTCAAAAATAGAGTCAACATTTTAACACATTAAAGTATCAATGTCTTACTGAAGAATTATTTCATAGGAAGAGGAAGAACAAGTACAACACACATAGCACAAGCTTAATAAAATCCTTATTAGACATATTCATTCTTTTATTCTCAAAGTTTATAAAATGAGCAAATCACCTCTTCTCTTTTTCTGTTCTCTTCTCTCATTGACTATAAATCCTCTCTATAGCATAGAGCAGCCCAGATCTTCCTACTTCATAGCTAAAACTCTTCTCCCGTAGAATTCAACATGAGGGACAATCTAGTGTTACTCAAACCAGAGCAAAAGGGAGTTCTCACCTCCTCCAAAATTTTTATCATAGAATTACTTCAAATGTCATAGATACATCATAGTTATACAATATTCAAGTTTCCAGACCTCTGAGATTTAATTTGACTAAGTCCAAATCATCTATATACTAAAAACTGAAGCAATATTCTAGCAGAGAAAGATGCATTTAATCAAGAAGTAACAGAAGGTTATGGACAAATATTCAGTGACCTAGAAAATTAAAATGAGGATTAATTTGAACCAACAACCTGATGTGTGTGTGTGTGTGTGTGTGTGCGCATGAGGGACAGGTGAGGGATTTTAAATAGTAAAAAGCTAACTATCATTACAATGGCTTCTAAAATAATTTGTTTATTCTGACACATGAGAAAATAGTTTGATATGCTTTGCATTTAGGGCATTTAGGGCATAAAATTGAACAATGCATAAAGATAGTAATAAATATACTATATAAGTATATACATAGTAACACCTATATTAACATTTAAAAGATAATGATATCCTTGTTGTGTCTTAAATCCCTGTGTTATACATATTAGAAAGATCACTAGAGTAATCTGGGTGGAGATAAAAACTATTCATTTGGTGGAGTGGTAAATCTCTGAATTTAGAAAAGAAATATGATTATTAACTCTTTCATTGATTAATTGTGTTTAAGCCTTGTCTCATCCCACTCTTAATTAATATCTCAGGCTTTCTTTCCCCCTGAGAAATGAAAATGTTGAATTAAGAAAAGGCTTAGCTTTATTCTACTTGTGGTCACCCCAGGTGTATAATTGTTTTAGAAAGTGTGGCTGTGGCCAAAAATCACCTTAGTTTTATACAAATATGTAATCACAATGTTTCAGATGCATCCATTGAGGAGCTGCTTAACAGTAATTTGGTTGTTTTTTTGTTATTGTTGCTGCTGCTGCTGTTGCTACTATCGTTCTGGGAAAGCAAATTTTCTTTGCTGATAGTCACTGTTCCGAGGTATGTGCATCAAATAATAGGCAGTTTTCAAGCCTCTTTGACAGGTGCAATTACATGCACCCAGACACCCACACAAATAAGCCTGATGAAGTCAGACATCTGTTTTCCTACACATGCCGCTCTGATCTTTCTAGTACTCATGATATTCTTTTCTCTAGTGGAGAATAAGAAATGGTAAGTTCTCATGAATTAATTCTGAATAAATATGCAAACAGCCCAGTTAACAATCATGGCCATAAACAGATACAACAACACAGGATGACAAGAGAAGATACAGACCCAGAGAACAGTGCCAGGCTATTTGGAGAACAATGAGGAACTGCTGGCCATTAACTCCAGAATTTACCCTAAAAATCTGAGTTACAAGTTGACATCTCATATTCCCTACTGTGGAAAGATGTAAGTTTTTAAGTAAAGGCTAAATAGTCTCTACGGTTGACTTCCCCCAACAAGACAATCAAGAAAAGAATCCCAACATAATTTCCAAGAGAATTTGACCACAGGAGATAGAGCATCAATTTTTTTCTCTTCACACTCATCAGTGTTCTCGCTGAACAAGAATAGTCGGTGAGAAGTGCAGCTCACTGTTCTTGTTCTGGGCTCTGGCCACTTTCTTATAAGGGATGGGAAGTGAAAGGTGGTCTGTATTACATTACTGTTTCAGACTGGGACAATGAGGAAATGAGGATTGTTAACAATAGTTGGGTTATACTTTTGCTAAATATTAATTTTTCATATTTTTCTACCTTATTTGAATATAAAAATATTTTCTTTAGTATATCTGATTTATATACTGCAAATATATATCTATCAGTGAATTAGAGGCAACATGTTTCCTCATACCTAGTTAATAAAATCATCCCTTTGATGAGTTTTGCTTTTCTTCTCTTTCTATCTCTCATAACCAAAATATTGGCTGTAATAATATTTACTATCATATAAACATTATATTAACTACACACTATATGATCAGCTGATGGAAAATATATATTTAAAAACTATGTGGGAAAGGGGTCTGACAAGGAACAATGCTGCTTGCTCAGCACTCATCCCTTTTTCAGGCACTTCTCCTGCTTCCTTTATGGGCCTGGCACCTCTCTAGCTGTTACTCTGGTTGTGGTTCCTTGAGTTGGTGGGTCTGCAGGTGTTCTAGGACTTTGGGGGCCCTCTAAATAGACATACTCTGCTGAGAGACTGGTAGCTTCTTCCACTACTCCCAACCCCTACTGGTTTTCAGTCAAAAGTAAAGTGGCTTTATTCTGTCCCCCATCCCCTGCCACCCCACTTTGAAACCATGAGCCGAGTAATCTGTTCTGATCCTGGGAGCACTCCCCAGGTGTCCCTACATTTTTAATGTGTGATGTCTCTTTTCACTGGCTTGCCATAGCCTCTGTTCCCTTGCCACCACAGTGCCACCAAACCATGCCCTCTCTGTTCCAGCTCCACCCCTTCTACCTGTCTGGATGAGCATTTCTTCTTTATATCTTTGTTGGACTTCCATGAAGTTTGATATTCTGCAACTTCTGATTGTCTCCAGTGTTGAAGTAGATGTATTCCTTCTTAGTTGTGGAGGGAGATGTAGTGTGTCTACCTAGGTCTCCATTTTGGCCAGAAGCATACAGTGTCACAGCCTGGTGAAACTGGTCACCCCACACTGACAAATGCCTAAGGCTCCACCCCTTACAATGTAACAGGTGTGATAGCTCTACCTAAGACACAGAAGCAAACACAGGAGCCTGTCAAGTTGAGAGGATAAAGAAGCAAGGCCCAAAAGGGAACAAATCAAGGTTCCAGAGGGAGAAATAAGTGATGAGGATGTAGTCTACCCAAGACACAGGGTTCAAAATGCTGGTGATAAAGATGCTCACATACTTGACAGATATACTTGAATACAGTAAACACATAAGGGAAAAGTGAAAGCTAAGCCAAGTGAAACAGGAAAATACACATAAAACCAATAGTAAAGGGAAGGAAAATGGGGTTCAAATCAATGATTTGGAACATAAGGAAGAAATAAACAACCAGCACAGAAAGTGGAAACAAGAATTTTAAAAAACAAAGAGATTTGCCAACATCCCAATTAGGCATATCAGAGGGAGAAGAGGAAGAGCAAGCAATTGAAAACTTGGGTGAAAAAATAATAAAGGAAAACCTCCCAAATTTGATGAAGGAAATAGATACAGAGCCCAAAACAATCTAGATACAAGGAGAACCACACCAAGACACATTATAATTAAAATGCCAAGGTTAAAGATAAAGAGAGAAGCTTAAAAGCAACAAGAGAAAAAGAGAGAGTTACTTACAAAGGGGTTCCCACAAGATTATCAGATGATTTCTCAAAAGAAACATTTCAGGCAAGAAAGGACTGACAAATATTCAAAGAGATGGAAGGCAAGGACCTACAGCCAGGATTATCCAGCAAAGCTATCATTTAGAATGGAAAGGCAGATAAAGTGCTTCCTAGACAAGGTAAAGCTAATGGAGTTCATCACCACCAAACCATTATTATATGAAATGTTAAAGGGGTTTATTTAAGAAAAAGAAGATCAAGAGAGAGGGAAGAGAGCAGTGCTGATGGTGTTCTCCAGTACCAAAGCAGCTAGAGGACAAGATAGGGAGCGTGAGAAGTCTTCAGGACCCTAGGAATTGGAACAGACAGCATCTGGACACAGGGGACCACATCCCAGAGGCAGAGGAGGCCAGCAGGACAGTAGGTGAGGCGTTCCTGACCAACCAGCTGGCGGGGCGAGGTCAGCTCTGGGCAGGGGCGTCTCTGCCCAGAGGGGCACCTTTGACTGGGGCCAGTTCCGAGCTCCTTGGCAACTGGAAGTCTCAACAGTGAAGTGCTGGCAACGAGGGCAAACGCCGTAGGGAACGCAGAATTGAACTCTTGCAGGGGAGGGACTGTGTGAGAGACTCACTCTGGCAACAGGGAGAGGAGGCTCCACACGGGGCTAGAGGAGGAGAACAGTCCTGCGGGAAGCCAGAGCAGAGGAGCAGGAAGTGTACTGGCAGGGGCTGCAAGAGGGCCGAAAACGGTGCTGCTGGGCCACCGGGGAAACAGCAGCTAGAAACCCCTGAGAGGGGGGAAGCCCAGCCCTGCACAACCACACAGGCCCCCAGGCTCCGTGGAAACTCCAAACGGCAAGCCGGTGAGCCAGGAACTAGTAGCTGGGGCAACTGACCCGCCACTGCCAGAGACAAAGGCCGCACCGCCCACGCCTGGGAGGGGCTCATCACAGAGGCCACTTAAAGGACTCCGAGGAGAGCTGGTTGGCTTGGAGGCGTGGTGCCCACCCCGGAAGGGCAGGACAGTGTAGGTGGACCCCGTCAGTGTTGACAGACAGGCCCGGCATCCTACCAGAACTGCGGGGGTGGGGCCAGTAATAACAGGGACCAGCAAAGTTGCGGGCTGCCCTGCAGGGGTGCTGGGTGCTCTTCCTGGGCAGGAACCTCTGCCAGGAGTGGGAGGGGGCTCCCTGTGGGCTCCAGATCACCAGCAGCCCTAAAACCCAGCCAGGCTGCAGAAGGCCCAGCCTACCTGGGGGTGGACACTCAGAATCAGCCCTCCTGTGACAATCAGAGACCCTGCCACGCGCCAAGACTGGCTAAAATATAGACTATAGACTGTAAAGTCCTGACCAAGAAAAAGAGGCAGCCTCAGGAAAGGGATTGCTGCCAAACTCAAGCCCCTGAATTATACCGAGAGCAATATGAACTATTAATCCCCAACATATCCTTTGCAAAAGTTACTTCTCACATATTCTTAATCCCCCCCATACCTCAATCCAACTAAATACCCAAGACCCTCCCCCTACTCTCGAATTAAAGTCTACTCACTCTGTGGCTATAACGCATTCCCAGTCCTCAATCTAAGTATTCCTCCCTTCCCCAGCCTTTCTAAACCCTTTCTTTATTCTTTTCTTCCTTCCTCTTTTTTTTTTTTTTTTTTT